>BRDA01023043.1:3144-13169 GCA_036984385.1 Crenuchus spilurus
TTATATATATATATATATATATATATATATATATATATATATATATATATATATATATATATATATATATATATATAGCGAGAGAGAGAGAGAGAGTATGTATTAATTTACATTCACTTTGCTCACTGTATCAGCTGATTACTTATATATTTTTTTTCCTCAGTGTCAGTCAATGGAGAAAAAAAACAAACAAAAAAACATCTGTTTTCCATTTAATTAACATAAAAAAATCTCTGTGCATCCTACAATGAGCTTCAAGTGAGAATTAACATAAGTAACATGAATCATGCTTTTGTTGTGGCCAGTAATAACTCTGCCTTCTAAAAGTTAAAGTGCGATCGTGTTATCCATAAATGTTTGGCAAGCCAGATTACTCCAGTCTGCTGAGAGGGCCAATGTTTCTGGTCATGCATGAGCCCAGAATGTAGAAGCTTATTGCCTCTGACTCATCCCAGTCAGGTCCAAAATTCGACTATAGAGAATGCTTTCATTCACATTACAGCCGTGTGTAGCAAACATGTGAACAGCTAAACAAACTACACTCTACTCCCCCATATATACCATGCAGCTTTGCTACATTACCATCAGTGATCTAACACTAGTGAAAATTTTAACATCATTAAAAAGTTATATTATATTATATATAAGTTATATAATATTCTAATTTACTGAGATTTATATACTAATTTACAAGAACAAAGACTGTGTATATATATATAGTTATACTGTGTAGAGATGTGTAATGTCCAGCTGTTGATGGTTGCACTATTGCGCTGAAGAATAGCATTTCCTTCACATGTTTACAAGATATCCAGAAGAATGAATAAAAATAAATACAAACCTTAATAAAGTGCAGTATAGTAATACACATTATACTTGATTTTCATGTGAATTATGTGTATGACATCACAGATAGCATATGGATGTGGGGCACTTCTGGCAGAGAAAAGGCAGTGTTACCTGTATTTGAGCCATACAGTAAGTGGTTAGTTTTTGGTCCAGATTTGGCCAGTTGTTGTGTTTCACATTTGGCTATGTGGCCCTAATCTGGCAAGTATGTGGCCCACATTTTCCAGCCAAGTGCCGTCAATCCATGCAGCAAGTGGGTCAAATGAAAATGGGGAATGAAGGCCAGATGAAGGCCAGAATAATTTTGCTATCATTTTTGGGATCAACAACAGGCTTGGATTTCAGTTTCAAAGTTATGGTGGTAACTGTGATGATGTAATATTTGTCCTTTAGGTGTTTATGGGCTTTTTCTTGATTTTTGTATATATTCTTACATTCATTTTAACAGCACTTGCATAAAACAGGATGCCCACATTTTTCATATTAAACTGTTTAGAGCAGGGGTTACCAACCTTTTTGAAACCGAGAGCTACTTTTTAGGTACCGATGCAAGGGCTACCAGTATGATACACACTTCTGAAATAAAAAGACTGACAAAAAAATGCTTTTTGCACAAACCTGACTTTAACTCGCAGGCTTTTTCTGTTTGTAGTGTGCTACCCGGTGGGTAGTTAGCATGGTAGCTTGTGAGACATGTTCTGAAATGTCTCTCAACATTGTGCCACTTTGCCGACACCACAGTTGACCCGCAAATGAGGTACACTGTGAAAATTATGTTTTCTTTCTTTTTTCTGCCATTTTTTCATGCCTAAATCATCTCCTCGCCTTCACTTCACCTGCTAGCTGGTCTCCATGGCAACCATTGCTAGCTGTAATCTAATAAGAAATATTTTTTAAAGCTTTTTTTATATTGTCATTTTCAAATTTACTTAAAAATTTACTTAAAAAAGAATAGCAACAAAAAATTGATGTAGCTCACTGGTAAGTGGCACTACTGTCAGTTTGCACAGAAAAACCTTAAAATAATTACAAAGAAAAAATAATAAATTAATATTACAGAAAATAGTGGGGCCCCGAGTGCCTCAGTGGGCAAAGACTATACCACTATGACCCGAGGATCGCGAGTTCGAATCCCGGTCATGCTGTTTGCCATCAACAACCGGGGCCCAAGAGAGCAAAAAATTGGCAGTGCTCTCTCTGGGCGGGTAGATGGCACTCTCACTCTCCCTATCACTTTCACACTACAATGTCCGCTGACTCAGGCGTCTACTGATTGGTCCAATCAGAACTGGGGACCCTCTGTGCCTTCCTCCGAGCACGTTAGGCTCTCCAGTGATGGTGTATCAGCGGTGGTTCGAAAAAGAAGCATTGGCTGCATCACACGCAACGGAGGAGGCTTGTGTTTGCCTGCACCCTCCTAGAGTCATGGGTTAATTGGCTACCACTACATTGGGGAGTGGATAAAATTGGCAAAAACCTAGAAATAAGTTATATAAAAAAAAAGAATATTACAGAAAATATTGATACAGTTAAAATGTTTAATGCAACTGCTCTTAACATTTTACTGCATTCTAACACTTTATTAACATATTTGCTAAAACAAGTAAATATGCTTAAAATCCACCTCACTTTAGTGAATGTTTAAAGTACTGAGCTACAAATCCAATGCAGCCACTATTAGCTTATCCACAGTGCTAACATCTTTAGAGGAACAGCCTTTATCACTTTAAATACTCTTACCAGCTGCCTCGCCGGACTTTGCAGATATATGACTTCTGTACAGTTTGCTAGTTTGTCTGAATGCCGTGGAGAGAGTTTTGGACAGCAGGCTCTGACAGTATGGTGAGTGTAAACACAGGATTTCTCTTTTCTCTGGCCGCTGCTCAGCATGCGCTGCACATCATTCCCCCCCCTTTTTTTTTCTAAACAGTGTTTGATCTGATTGCTTCATCATTTTTTACTTTTTAACATTTTTCCATTTGACAACAGGTGCTTTTTACAGGGTATCACAAAAGTGAGTACACCCCTCACATTTCCACAGATAATTAAGTTTATCTTTTCATGGGACAACACTGACAAAATGATACTTTGACACAATGAAAAGTAGTCTGTGTGCAGCTTATATCACCTTGATCACCTTGACCGACCAGGCTGACATGTACCTTGTTGGCACCGCTGGTCACAGCATTTCTTCCATTTCTTTCTCGATCTTGCCATTCTTGTCCACATTGGTCCCATCTGCAATCTTATCTCATCTTCCCATCTCTTTGGAGGCCTTCCGATTGGTCTTTTCTGTTTGCACGGATACCACTCAACCTGTCATTGGTGAACCGTGCAATGTGTCCTGCCCACCTAAACTTGTTCCATCTGTAATCCACGATCACGTCCCTCACTCCACTCCTGGCACGGATCTCCTCCTTCCAAATGTGCTCCCTGAACGACACTCCCAGCATACTTCTCTCCATGGACCTCTGCGCTGTTGTAAGCTGCTGCTCTTCCTTCTTCGCTGTTGCCCAAGTCTCGCTTGCTTATAACATCGCAGGCAAGACTGTGCTGTTGAAGAGGGTTGCGTGTGCGTGAGTAGCCATATCCAGCCTACCCTTCAGCACATCCTTGATAGAGTTGAACGCCCTCCATCCTGCTCTAATTCTGCGCGAAATCTCCTTCTCCATATCGCATCTCATGTTTACCTCCTGTCCCAGGTAGACATACTCTCATCACCTCCAACCACGATGTTACCAGCACTACGCAGCCAGACAGCATGAACTTGGTTTTCGAACAGTTGATCTTCAGGCCGACCACAGAGCTTCTGCTGTTGAGTTCGCTCAGCATGTTCTGTAGCTGATGTCTGCAAACCGGAGGTGGGTTAGCAACTCACCGTTGATCCTCACCCCTCCAGCCCAGTCGATGTCTCTGATGACCATGTTGAGACACGCTGTGAAGAGCTTCGGAGAGATGGTGTCTCCTTGCTTGATGCCCTTCTCGACTGGGATTCACATGGGTGCCGACAACAGGGCCATGTTGGTGTGGCACCCAAAGTTCGCTTCCCTGAAGAGGTCCACATACTGCGCTTCCATCCTTGTTTCTTGAGGGATTGCAACACAGCGTTTATCTTAACGCTGTCGAAGATCTTCTAGTAGTCAACAAACATGATGCACAAAGGCAGCTTGTACTCTCTTGCTCACTCTAGCAGTTGCTTCAGAGTGAATATGTGGTCCATCATGCTGTAGTTTTTCCTGAAGCCCGCATGCTCTCTGGGCTGCTGCTCATTGAGTTGTTGCGATAATCGATTCACAGTTATCTTTGTGAACAGCTTGTAAACATGAGAGAGGAGACAGATAAGGCGATAGTTCTTAAGATATTCCTTGTTGTATAGGATGGTATTCAACTTTTTACACTGTGAGGGGATAAGTCCCTCTTCAAGATATCAATTGAAGCATATTCTGAAGATTTTCCAAAGCTGCTCTTTGCCTGACTACAGCATTTCTGATATAATACCATCTTTCCCTGGAGCCTTTCCTTTATTCAGACGCTTTAAGGCTTTCTTAAACTAGATGGAGCTTCGACCTCATGTGCAGTGCCTTCTTTTCTGTCTACTCTCGTCAAGCACAACTTTCGCCCACACAAGGTGGTAATTGCTTCCAGTGTTAAACAGCATCATCACTGAGACGTCCTGCAGGATTCACCGCTTGTCGATCAGGATATGATCTATCTCGTTCCGATCTTTTGCATTTGGAGAGATCCAGGTCCATCTCTTCTCCAGGTTTTTCTGGAATAGGCCATAGGCCATTGCCTCTGCCATGGTCACCAGATGTTCTCCTCTCTTGTTCATTTCTCCAGATCCAAATCATCCCACATATCATTTGCGTTGCCACCCTTTCCCAACCTTTGCATTGAAGTTTCCCCTCACGACTGTGTATGTGGTCTTTGATGCTAGGGTTTGCCCTAGCACCTAATAGAAGTCCTCCAATTCATTGTCGGCACTGGTACACATGGGGGCATATTGGACAATTTTCAAGGTGGCCATCCTCAAGAGTCGAATGTTCAGTACCCCTATCCAAGAAGGCACAAACTTGCAAGAGGTGATTTGTTCAGCCCATTCCTTGCTTATGATGAACCCGATGCCTCCTACCTCTGTAGGACCATCCATACATCCCATGATGCCTCCATCTTTCCATCCTTACGCTCAACTATTTCCTTTGGCGTGTTTCGCAGAGCCCCAACACGTCACACTTGATCTTCTTTTTCTCCTCCATAAGATGGTTCATGGCAATCCCCCTTGCTAACGACCTGCAGTTGTAGGTGCATATGGCAAGGTTAGGCCTTCTCCTTGATGGCTTCTTGGTACATGTGATTGGTGCCTGTATCTTAGCAGCCTCTCATTGCTCAGATTTTGCCCTGCCACCATAGAGCATTCCGATTGATGAGCAGGGTACTGAGACCCTTTTCGTTTCACTGTTTTAGCCATTGAAGTATAGTCACCCCCCTGGCTAGGCAGGCATGTCTTTACCTCTTCAGTTTAGCTAGCTTCTGACCTCATGTGTAACTTTGTGTTCTGTGTAAGTTTCTATTTTGTATGTAACACATATCGCTTCAACTGATAAACCACAGAATATCCAGCGTTTCTGTAATCAAGAGCTGACAACATGACTAAGTAATCTGACGGCCTTGTTCATAGGCAATGACACACGGACTAGACATTCTGATGGCACTGACTAGTTGGTTGACATAAATATTTGCTTTTGAGGCAAAAACAAAGAATTCTGAGGAATGTACATGCTTTTGCAAGTGTTTCATTGAGTTTTGCTGTTTGCACTAACTGTTTTGAGAAATGCACTTGTTGTGATGCCAAATTAAATCATGATGTGAGAAATGTACCAAAGCGACTGAGAAAAACTGTAATTTGTTTGGTTCAGATGGTCTCAAGCATGTGTGGCGGCAATCAGGTGAGGAGTACAAAGATAAGTGTGTCATACCTACAGTCAAGCATGGTGGTGGGAATGCCATGGTCTGGGGCTGCATGAGGGCAGCAGGTGTTGGACAGTTACATTTCATTGAGGGACACATGAACTCACATATGTACTGTGAAATAATGAAGTAGAGCATGATCCCCTCCCTCCGGAAACTGGGTTGCAGGGCAGTGTTCCAGCATGATAATGACCCCAAACACCTCTAAGATGACCACTGCTTTATTGAAGAGGCTGAGGGTAAAGGTGATGGACTGGCCAAGCATGTCTCCAGACCTAAACCGAATAGAACATCTTTGGGGTATCCTCAAGCGGAAGGTGGAGGAGTGCAAAGTCTTGAATATCCCCCAGCTCTGTGATGTCATCATGGAGGAGTGGAAAAGCATTACAGTGGCAACCTGTGAAGCTCTGGTAAACTCCATGCCCAGGAGAGTTAAGGCAGTTCTGGAAAATAATGGTGGCCACACAAAATACTGACACTTCAGGAACTTTCACTAAGGGGTGTACTCACTTTTGTTGCTGGTGGTTAAGACAGACATGTCTGTATATTGAGTTATTTTGAGGGAAGAATAAATTTACAGTGTTATATAAGCTGCACACAGACTACTTTTCATTGTGTCAAAGTATCATTTTGTCAGTGTTGTTCCATGAAAAGTTATACTTAAATATCTGCAGAAATGTGATACACTGTATATATGTATTTTCTCTTATTTTGCTTTTGGTTTCAATTTATTATTTGATTTATTTTCATTTTAATTTATTTTCACACAAATTTGACTCCACAGCTATGGTGAGCTATTTTTAGAACACAGTTGGGCGACTCATGTGGTCCTTGTGGCAGCCTGGTGCCTGCGGGCACCATGTTGGTGACCCCTGGTTTAGAACAAACTCAACTCACTGCAAAAAGAGACATCATGTAATCTAGATCACTGTGTAAAGTGATAATATGGAATTAATGCAGAAAAGGTTGGATTTGGTAAATAATTCATATCTCTTGGGCAAACACACCTTTGCTGATGTGGGTGAATTGTTTTAGTGCTTGAAGTAAGTTTAGCAAAGTCTTGAGTTTACAGAAGAACTGAGATTTATGAATAAAATAGAAGATAAACATGTAATAAACATCTAAATTTATGCAGAAATGTTCTGGTTGCAGCTGTAACTGTTCACTGTGGGATTTCGGAGTGTCCATTGGTTGTACTCAACCATAAGAATCACACTGTGTGGTGGAGATGACATGTGTCATCAACCCCTGCTCATAGGCTCATAACTCTGGTAATGAGATCAGACACATTAAAAGTACATACACTATAGATTCAGAAAATGCTTGAATATGATTTAATATCAAATATTAATATTCAGTGCCATTAAAATATGCTGAAAATATTTTTTTTTTCTGACTGCCTACATGATATGCACATCCATACTGAGGCCAAGCATGACCCTTCACAGTGATATTGAGGAATACGAATCTAAATGCAGCTGTGATGTTGGCAGTTTTTTTCTTAGCCAGCAGAAATTGCATTGGTAAGCAGCTTTGAAATATTTAGGAGATGTATATTTATGGAGATAGAAATCGATAGCCCTCATGGCTTCAATCCATTTGTTTCTGGTGTGTCCCAAGAACAAAGCTGATGTAATCAGTACAAGAAATATGAGTCTCTTTCTGCTTGTTCCCACTCTTCCTGATGAACCATGTAGGACATGTTTACAGATTCAGCAGATGTGCTTGCTCATGTTGAAGTGCGACTGGATAAGGACGTGATTTACTTTGGTGTGTCTTTTCTCTCTCCTTGGCTACAGCCTATAGTTTCCATTCAAGCATTTTGCATGTTATGCACAATGTACAAAAAAAAAAACTGGCAAAGAAACATTTATACTGTACTGTTATGCTTTCATCCATAACAGCTGTGCACAGAAACTTTGAATATGATTTAGTAATAAATAATCTAAAATAAACTAAAAAACAGGCTGCGACTCCCTTCATAGCCATCATCATGTCTACACAGTTGACTTTATATCTGAGAATGCAAATGCAGCGAACAAGTGCTTTGGTGTAATCAGGTGACCTGTGGCTTAATATGTCATTTTATTGAAAAATTCCTTTTGCATCAGGCTTTTTGCATGTCATAGATAGATAGATAGATAGATAGATAGATAGATAGATAGATAGATAAAAAATATATATTTTAAAGATGTGCATAACTCAAATTACACTGGTGCAGCTAATGTATTATCTAATGTCATTAATGTACTGTATTGCAATTCAGTCACGTAAACAGTATAAAAATGTGAGTTTTTTCCCCGCAGCTGACAGCTCTATGATGTACAGTTAATATGAGTGAACATGCAGACAGGGAGATGTAAATGGTTTGTATACCTTCTCTAGCCTTAAGTCACCACGTGACATCTCCCATGCCTTTACCTGAAAACTCAGATCAACAAACCAGAGGTGATCTCCAGGAATGATTATAGAGATTTTCCCCCTGAGTCCAGTAAAAAATGAATATTACTATCAGGAGCCTGGAGTTACTGTCCTGTTTTGGGCTGCTCTGATGACTGCTGTAGGTGATATCGTTAACCCTCTGACCTGTCTCTCCAGGACTTTTATGATGATGAGATTGTCACAAGCACCCTGTGGTTTACTACAGTCCCTCTAACAGGATCTCTGTGTAAGCATTACTGCTTGTGTGACATTGAAGCTTGTGAAAACTGCTCTGTCACCAACAGACTATGCAGAATTAATTCAGAGACCATAAATCTCGCCTTGCTGAGAAGCCATTTCATCAGGTATTCTTAACATTTACAACAGTTGCCAGCTGATGGCCATTCTGCACATTTCCATAATGTACAGATTGCCAGTACAGCCCTGCCTGGAGCTCATCTCTTACAGTACAGTATTATCTATTATGTGCCTTATCTTTTAAACTATAGCTTCTGTTTTTTATTAGCCCTTCATCAGTTGTCAGGACGACACTGTAAAAAATCAATCAGGTCAACCTGAAATATTTGATTCGATCAATATTCTGCATAGCATTAAAATGTATAATCTACGATCTTATGTCTCTTTTGTGGTTTATAGCATTCAAGTTTCTTGTATCTTGGGTTATTGTTAGTCTGTTGTATCTTATCTCTTACTCATCATGGAAATGTCCTCCTGACTGTGGACCTTCTCCCACATTGTCTGCTGACCTAGGTGCTTGGGTTCAGTTGGTTGAATGTCTTGCATCCTGAAGCTCCTCATTTGTTAGATATTTTATTTGATGTATTCTGTGTTCCTAGAAACATGAGGAGTCAAACAGAGGACAGGATGCTCTGGAGAAACACTATCCATGTGGTCTCCAGGAGTCAGAATAGACTTGATGACCCTTCATAATCTAAGATGTTCATAGAATTGACTCAGAGATTATACAATAAAAATTAATATTTCAACATTTTCAACATTTGTTAGGGTCACAAGTTAACTCTTGTTAGTATTGCATTTTGATACTATTGACCAGTGGCGGATGCTGGTCTTTCAAGGAGGGGAAGCTCAATTTCGGCCTACGTCATAAAATGTGTCGGTTTATTTATACGTAAATTCTACCCTCCATTCCTTTTCAAGAAAGGACAAAGGGGGCAGCCATGGCCTAGTGGTAAGGATCTGGTCTTGTGACCAGAAGGTCGCTGGTTCGATCAACAGACAGGACATGACTGAAGTGCCCTTGAGCAAGGCACCAAACCCCCTAACTGCTCCCCGGGTGCCGGTGGATAAGGGCTGCCCACCGCTTTGGGCACAAATTCTCACAGCCTAGTGTGTTCACTAGTGTGTGTGTGTTTCACTGCACGAATGGGTTAAATGTGAAGGTCAAATTCTGTTGTGTGAAAAATCACATTGGCTAAATTGGTTGATCTGACCTTAAAATGTTCAGTGACCCTGTCATACCAACAAGGCATCTTTTCCAGGGACTTGACTATAGTGTACTCTCAATGGCCAGCAGAGCTAGGCTGCTTAAACGGCCTTGGCTCATGGTGTTGCGGGTGTAAGACTTGAGCCGCTTTAAACAGGAGAAGCTTCTCTCTACACCTGCTAGCTCGCTAGCTGGGACTGGCGCGAGGCTAGTGTGAAGTGTGTCCACCTGTGAATGCTTTGTGACGGTGGAGAGGCTCAGCAGCATCCGGTGGCCAGAAACTTTGATAGAAGTCAGAAAGAGTGATAGAAGTCAGTCTCCA
>BRDA01023048.1:0-11847 GCA_036984385.1 Crenuchus spilurus
TAGAGTAATTCAGTTACTAACTAAGTTACTTTTTTGAACAAGTAGTGAGTAACTATAACTAATTACTTTTTAAAAGTAACGTTCCCAACACTGGTTATACATAAATGTAGGTAATTCACATTATTTTTCATGTCCTCAGGAGGTGCACAGGCTGGCAAAAGCAGGAACCAAAAGGTCTAAGATCACTGGTGTCTCCAGACCCAGAGGGCCGGTGTAGAGCACAGTTTAGTGATTTCTCTGCTCTGACACTACAATTAAACCATTACCTGCTGAGTTGAATCAGGTGTGTTTGTTCAGGAACATCACCAAACTGTGAAGGACTCTGGCCCCCAATGACTGGAGTTTGACATCCCTGACTGAGGACAACAAGCCCAAAGCTGATATTTGGTCTATCTAGATTGAATCCAGATCTAGAAAGATCTAGACCGTTGTGCACCTATGGTTGAAAAACATCACCAAATGGCCCTCTAGCATGACAAAAAGTGTCCTGTTAGCTGCCCTTCAGATGGGAAAATATTATTGAGTGGCCCCCCTTTTCCAATAAATTATGATGCTGTGCCCTCTAGAAAAAGAAAGATTGATAATCTGTCTTAATGAGTCCCCTTATTTGGTTGTCTTTCCAGTAGAAAAGGGACACATTAAGTGTCCTCAATTGCACCCCTACTAGACAGTGTCCCAAAATGAACCCTTTTCAGTAGAGAAAATGTGATGCAGTGCTGTGTAGGGTTCTGCTGCAATTGTACATGTTAAAGTGTCCAGGTATGTGCCGCTCTAATTGAGAAGTGACCCTCCAGTGGGAAAAATGTGCCCTTTTTATTTTTTCGCCCCGCCCTTCAAACATCCTGAGTCCAGCACTGATGTTGCACCAACTTATTTACTTTTGGCCCCACAGCTTAGCCAAAAAATGGACCAACTTATTTAAAGTGATTGCAAGAGTTTAGAAATAGTGTAGAATTTGATTTTAGGCTTGATTCTTCATAGGTGTAAATTTGACTCCAAGTGTGAATAAGGTTTTCTTTTTTGTGCTGTTTATGTTATCTTTTTCTTCCCTTGTTCTTGATATACAGTGTACTGATTACAGAAAAACTGAAACTGGAAAAATAAAAACAGCTCTACAAAAAGCATAAGCATCCCAGTGGAACACTGACACGTCACTTTGTCCTTGTTTCCCAGGATCGTTCTGAGGTTCAACTCAAAGTCAAAGGTCAACAGAGGAGAGTCTGTAGAATGTTTCATCATTTTACAGTCAGCAACACCACATGTGAAACTCATAGAGTCTAAACCGCACTAGACAGTGACATGTAAAGACAGTTAAGCTGAGCTTACGGGACTTTTACAGTGTAGTGAAAATTAAGAATGGCATTTAGATTAAGAATGGTGTTCTAATAAGACTATAATACACTACTATTCGTCTTACATACACAGCAAACCTAAAATAGCACTAGAACATTTGAAAGGTTGTGAGAAATTCTATGGCATCTTTCCAGACATATATACCAACTTGTGAAGGAAAACCACAACACTGTTCTCCTCATTAAGCAGAACATCTGGCCAGGATAAAAAATCCCCAAGAGCATCTCTGAACCTTTTGTTAATGAAGCACTCCACATGTGTGGAATTAGACTACTTTTACTGCTTCTAAATGCACTTTACCTAGTTAATGAGGGGTACTGTAGGAGTTTTAGTTGGATAACGCATGCTAACAGTGATCTGATGGAACTTTATACAATTTTTTGTATAGTCTGTATCACTCAAATACTTTTATGGTTTTGGTTTAAATAAATTTTATTATTTTACAATGAATCTCTTAGTCTATTTCAGCACATGCAACCACAATCAGGTGGAAGACAGCTGACTTGACCATTGTGCAGAAGACACCCTCCATAAGCCAGAGAAGGTCATGGCTAAAAAGACTTGGTGTTTCCAAAGTGATGTACCAAAACATATTAATGGAAAGTCAACTGGAAGGGTCAACTGTGGTAGGAAATGTACATAAGTAACAGCTTTAGAGGATTGGCATTGAAAATCAATTAGATACTTGGGATAGCATCACAAGGTGTGGACTGAAGTTAGTGTCAATGCTTCAGGAGCCACCAAGCAGATATGTTTCCAGGAAAGGGGCTACAATATTTGCATTCAACAAGCCACTCCTGAACCAGAGATATCAGAAGCACCTTACCTGAGCTAAAGAGTAAAATAATTGGACTGTTGCTTAGTGGTCCAAAGTCTTCTTTTCAGATGAAAGTCAACTTTTACAGAAGAAGAGTTGAGACACACAGAATCTAAGGTGTCTGAAGTCCAATGTGAAATTTCTGCAGTCTGTGATGGTCTAGTGTGCCATGTCATCTGTTGGTGTTAGTCCACTGTGTATTAACTCCAAAATCAATACCAGAATATTTATCACATTTCATGCTTCCATCTGTTGGGAAGCTTTATAGATAGGTTCCCATGTCCATTCCAACAGGACTTAGCACCTGCACTCAGTGCCAAAACCTCTACCAAGCAATACAGACAAGCTGAAGGATACTACCAAGCAATCTGGGTTTTAGTACCATCTCAGTGATGTAAAAGATGAACCAAAGGGTTCTTTGCATGGTGAAAGTCTTCAGATTGTTGAGGAATGTGTGTTAGATGGTACAAAGAAGCCTTCTGAACATGGTTCTATATAGCACCACAAAAGATTCCTCTACTATTAAAAGTTTGACATCATAATGATTGCAGAATGCTTTTGGGGCTACATAGAACCTTATCAAAAATGTTCTGTATAGAAGTATTTACAACACATTCCTCATAAATCTGAAGAACCATTTCAAGATGGAAAGAATCCTTTGGGTTCTTTGAATGTTCATGGTTCTATATTGAACTATTTTCTTTACTAAAAAACCCTTGAAGAACAATTTTTTAAGAGTATAGATGCTTCTATATAGAAGCTTTTTGAAAATGGTTCTATATAGCACCAAAAAACGTTCTATTATTACGAGCTTGACATTTTATCAATAGCAGAACCATTTTTGGGGCTGTATAGAACCCTTTTCAAAAAAGTTCTGTTTAGAACTATTTACAACACATTCCTCATCAATCTGAAGAACCATTAAAACATGGAAAGAATCCTTTGGATTATTTGAGTGTTCATGGTTCTGTATAGAGCTATTTCTTTTTAATAAAGAACCCTTGAAGAAACATATTTTTTAGGAGTGTACTTGTTGGAAGTTGGACATTACTGGTACCTCCTCTCCTGTTTGATCCTATAAAATGTTCTAATAATCTGAGATACTGGATTTCTGATTGTATGAGCCTTGCTATGATAAGGTATGTAATTAATTATTTAGAAGCACTGTTTAATATGACTTGGGCTGACAAATGTGTTTTGTGCTCATATGTGTCTTTTTAAAAGACCAATTCGAGCTAATTGATGACTCTGGGATCCCAAAAAATGTCTTCCCTCAGCCTGTCCTGGTCTGGGACAGCCTTAAGTTGTAGTGTCTGTGGTTAAAGCACTCCCGAGTTGAGTGCTGGTCCATTGAGCAGTGGTAGCTGTGCTCCAGTCTCGCTATTGGCTCTGCGGCTCAGGGGCGTTCCTGCTGCTCGAGTCGGTGAGTGCTCTGAGTTAAGGGGAAGGGGGGTCCTATGGATATCGAAGGGAAAAAAGTTGAGCTGGCAGCGCCGACCCCTCTGCCTAGACGTAGCTCGCACAGGCACCGAGTAGCAATGCGTTGGCTGCAGTAGTGCAGCGCAGGGACTAGTGCACGTTTGCTGGATGTATGTATGTGTATGTGAATGCGATGAGGCGAGCGCGCTTGGCGACTTTAGCCGGTCAGAGACACTCCGCGAGCTGGTGCTCCTGAGCGGCCGGGAGGAGAAGGAGGGGAGGAGGAGGAGGAGGAGGAGGGGGGCACAGCCGAAGCCGCGAGGACATCATGCGCTTCGCCGTGTGGCTGCTTGGCTTCGTGTGTCACCTTCCAGCGCTCAGCCGAGCCTCGCTGCCCTACAGACTGCACCCAAAGCAAGGTAGGGGGAGCCAGCTGAAGCTGAAGCTGACACTTCAGCAGAGCTCAGGCGCGCGGTACGGCGCTGCTCCCCAATCCGGCAGCGTGTGGGCTGCGTTTGGGGAGGAGTAAAAGTGTTCCACAAGAGGACAGCATGCACTTGTAAAACACAATGCAAAATGGTCAGAATAAGCGTGTCAGTATTGTTTGCTGCAGCTGCTATAAGTGCCGCATGTTTTAAGATGTTTTTATCACAGTAACACACTGCACTCATTTGGAAAGACTGTGTTTTGACTCAGACGTGTCACGTGATTGCATATGAATGAAACGTGTTAAGCCAATAGTAAGCAGCTGTCATAACATTTTCATTTACAGTTTTGACACATTTTAAACAGCATAAAGTAGGGTTTAGTCCTGCAGCTTCACTGACCGTGTGTGTGTGTGTGTGTGTGTGTGTGTGTGCGCGCGCGCGTTTCCTCCAGAGCACTTCATCCAGCAGCTCTCCGCCTATGAGATCGTGACCCCAGTACGGGTCAATGACTTCGGCGAGTCTTTCCCGCGGCAGCTGCACTTCAGGCGGCGGCGGAGCGCGGACGAGGCCGTGGCGGGGCCCTCCGCACGCGCTCACTACCGCCTCGAGGCGTTCGGCCGGCGCTTCCTGCTGAACCTGAGCTCGGACGCGTCCTTCATCGCGCCCTCCTACGCCGTGACGCACGTGGGGGCGCACGGGCGTCGCGCGGCGCCTGCCGGGCACAAACACGGGAAAGAGCAGGAGCGCGAGCACGAGCTGCGCCACTGCTTCTTCACCGGCCACGTGAACGGCGAGCGCGAGCACCGAGCCGTCTTCAGCCTGTGCACAGGACTGGTGAGTAGAACAGCCAGCTCACACACGGGGCGGGGCAGCGTAGTGCGCGCGTGTGCGTGTGACCTAACCCTAACATACAGTGCCAAACTAATGTCTACAGTGTAGAATAAACATCTGCTGAACATCTACAGAGTAAAATAATCATCTAAAAGTTGAATGAACCTCAAATTATGTCTGCTGTACTCTGTACTCAAAGGTTCACTAAAAGGGTTCTTCAGATTGATTAGGGATGTACTGTAGATGGTTCTATACAGAACCTTTCTGAAAATGGTTCTGTATAGCCCAGAAAAGGCTCTGCTACACTCATTAAAAAAGATGGTTCTTCAAGGGTTCTCTAGAAGAAGAAGGGTTTTCTAAGAAAATTGTTATACAGTATATAGAACCATCAAGCCTTTGCAGGGACAAAGTTTTCTTTTCACCATGAAAGGGTTCTTCAGATTGATGACAAAAGTGTTGTAGATGGTTATATATGGAACCTTTTTAAAATAGTTCTATATAGTGCCCAAAAGGGTTCTGCTGTAGTTGTCAAGCCTGTAATATTTGAGGAACCCCTTTTGGTGCTATATAGAACCATTTTCAAAACGTTTCTCTATAGAACTATCTACAGCACATTTCTCATCAATCTGAACCCTTTCATCATGCAAAGAATCCTTTGGGTTCTCATGGTTCTATATAGAACCATTTCTTTACTAAAGAACCCTTGAAGAACCATCTCTTTTAAGAGTGCAGAATGCACAGTACTAGGATGTTTGCTGTTCTACATTCTCTTATATTACCTTACTGAACTCAAGTTGTTTTAGTGATTGTTGACTTTGTGGTTGTTTGCATGATAATGAAAGGATAGAAGAGTGTGATTTAGAGACCCACACGAGGAGTAGAGGGAATGAAAGTAGTCATTCCAAGAGTGATATCCTACATAACTCCAACAGCTGACAGAATACAGCCTAACAGAAGTTTATACTCTGTAAGTCTGCCTAGACAATTATTGTACGTACTTCTTTTAACTGTATGCATACTGTTCATTTTATTTTAAGATTAACTATTAATATCTATTCTTTAGATTTATTATACACTAAATACTCTGCCTTTTTTGCAAGATCCACCAAATTCTAAGAACACTAATGATTTTGTCATTTAAAGGGCAAATCATCAGCTTTTCATTGAGTTTGTAAGAATAAAGACAACATTAGCTGACAGTGTTATTTAACCTGATGCTCTGTAAGGCTTTGGTTTAGGTTTTGTCAGTGTCCTTCTGTTTGGTTTATGTTCAGTATTTCATTGTTGTAACTCAGCACAGATCAGATACTGGGTTCACAGATTTAGAAGAAAATATGAATGAAAAACAGGATGAAGGAATCAATGTTTTGCACAGCTGTTGAGACAGCAGTTGGGGAGGTGGGAGCAGTGTGGCGTATGACATGAACATGCTGGTTTGGGTCACTAAGTGACCCCAGGTTTTTGCTGACTTTGGTTTTCAGGCTGTGCCACCACATTAGATGGCATGATGTCTGTTCTCCATGATGAATTGTCACATCTCTACAATACCCAATTTCACATTTTTGCATTGCACTTTCACAATGACACAATGCATTGCACAAAACAGTGCTGCTTACCATGTGTCAGACTAGTTTTCTTTCACACCATACTACACCAATAAGAGTCACTGGGCAATGCTCCTACAGCTGCATTTATCTTCAAAATAAGACTGTAATTGAGACTCTGGATCAATGGCATTTTTACTCTTTACTGGTTAGAATCTGCAACAATTTTGTAGTCCTGATACTGATCAATATTGATCTCAGATTACCCCATATCCAACTTATCTATAACTCAGTTTACAACTATAAAATGGTAATGTAATGGCAAAGAACTAAGAATGAGAGCTGTGTCATAGCTGAATCCTTGTTTAACTGTTGCATAGAATTTTGCATTGTTTATTATAATCCATCCTTTTCTTTTACACTTCTAGTTAAGTTTTAAGGCAAAAAATAGAACTACATTTCAAATGATGCTTAAGTTTGCTTAAGTTTTAGCTTCCTTCAGTATGGTTGTACTGAACTATGCTCTGATTTTGTCTTTTGTCCATTTGCATGTGCCCATTATCTGAGTGAGGTGATCACTTATGCTAGTGCAGCATAAACCCTCAGCACTGCAGGCTGCTGTTAGAAACGTGCATTTCATCAATGCAGCAGGGGGCCCTAATGGCCACAGACATTTAGCTCTGATGAGCTCATGAGGCAATCAACAGAGCATAGATCATTCAGCTTTCTTAGAAAGAACTGACATGTCCATTATAAGTGATCTTTAGATATGCCCTTCTATTCTATTTGAACACCAGAGTTGGTGTATTGTGTCCTAAAGAAGAGATCCAGACAGATTTCTGAATTTTGTTTTAAACTTTAATTCATATCTTACTAACTCGTGCAGTTGTTTTGTCTTATCCTTTGACATTTATTACTCAAATAACAGTTTAAGTGAGTTCCTTTCTGAAAGACGGTGTTTAACTTTAGTGCTTAAGTGTGCCTGAACTGCAACTGCTGTAATGAACATCTACTGGACATTTCCAGTGAAGTCTGGATGCTTGTAGGTTTCACATCTAAAGTGAGAATGACTGTCTGCAGTAGTGAATAAACACCTGCAATGTAGACCAAATATGAACAGGGTGGAACATCTATAACATCTGTAGTGTTGACTGAACATCTATTGTGCACAATGAACAATTAGAGTAGGATGAAGACATACATTGTTCCTTTTTTTGCCAATTTTTCCCGCTCCCAATGTAGTAGTGGTCAGTTAACTCATCCCATCACCTTGCAATGTCCCTCACTCTAGGAGGGTGAAGACAGGCACAAGCCTCCTCCGATGCTTGTGATGCTGCCACCGCCTCCTTTCGAACTACCGCTGATACACCATCACTGGGGAGCCAACGCGCTCTGACGAAATTCCGAGCTCTGATGGACCAATCAGTAGACGCCTGAGCCAGCGGACATTGTAGTGTGAAAGTGATGAGGAGACAGCACCATCTACCTGCCAATTTTTGGTCATAGTGTCAGCGTCTTAGTCTGCTGACCCACTCAGAGCCTGACAGATGGTGTTCCTAAATCAAAATCACTGTAAGATTGTAACACCGAATTCAGTGCATTTTAGCCTTATAACATATACACAAATGGAGTGTATCCAACTAGGGCAAACCGTACAGAACTTGGAATTTTCATTGATGACTGGCTTTATGATCCCTTGCATGAGAGTGAAAGGATGTAAGGAAAGTGTTTAGATACCCAAGATCAAGTAGAGGGAATCAGGTTTGTAATTCCAGTTAGTGATAATGTGAGTCTTCCTGGAAGAATGATATCCTACATAACCCCAACAGTTAAATCATGTGGCCGTCAAGAAATGTATGCTCTGTTACTTTGTCTAGACAATTCTTGGGCTTAAAGATTGTATTTAAATATATTCTTGAATGTTGAGATGTGCCTTTAATGCTCGACACTAGTCATTGTAAATGTCCTAGTTTCCTCCAGCCTAACAATCATTTCAGTTGTAATCTTTGCCAACATATCTACTCTGTGTCAGAATGTTCACCTGCCTTCATCAGATGAGTACAGAGATGTCTGCTTATATCTTAGCTGCTTTTTTCTTTTCAAACTGCTTCTCTGTTGTTTCCACTTTATGACTAGTGTGCTGAAAACTTATCTTAAAATCTGTTGATGTTGAGCTATATTTATTCCATCTTCACTCTTCAGCAGAGGCCTAGAGCCTTATATAGATGCACACCACCAGAAAATGTACAAACACTATATTTGGCTGTAGGAATTGTGTTTGTCGTCTCGTAAGCAGTATTTTCTCCGAATGTTATATTACACTTGTTAAGACCACAAGACTCATCTTTCAGCTCATCAAACCACACAACTTAGAACATAAATCTTCTAGCAGAGGCCTCCTACAATTTTTCTCAGTTATTCTAGACCACTAAATGGTGCATTTGACTGTGGTTCCTTTAGGTATGCAGTCTATGTAGTGTTCTTGTCTGCTTTAGTGTAGAGTCTGTCTGGAGAGCAGTGAGAGTATTCAAACATGTAATTTCAGCACTCATATCTGAACAGCAGCTGGCTTTGCACTTGGGAATCCTGTTGCTGATATCAATATATGAGTTCAAGATGGTCCATTTTCTAAACAAAATGAGGATGAAATAAATATTAAAAATCAGTATTTTGCTGGGCATGTTGAAGTATGTCAACAATACTTAACTGGTTGATGAGCTAAAGAGATTATTGTGCTGGACAGAAAATCATTCATTTTTGTATTTGAATATGAAAAGGACATTTGGCAGTTTTAGCTTGGTGTTTTATGTTTTACTTACTTGGTCTGGTTTATTTAGGCTTTTTTGCTGTTGTATTATTATTATTTCCCTATTTCTGCAAGTTTTGATTAGTATCAGCACAAAACAGGGTTGCAAGTGTTGCATCTCAGTTCTAGCATATTTACCCGTCATTCAGCTCCTACATGTCAGCCTACAGATGATCCTATCCTCTCAGGTAATGAACTCAGGTGACTGTAGCAGTATCTCTACCTCATTCAAGCCCCAGCTGACAGTGCCTGTCTGCACCTTGACTTAATAACCCCAGAGTACAAGATGTTTTCAGATGGCCTCGTGTATGGATGCTCACAGTCATTCAGCCAGGCGATACTCTGTAACTAGAGCCTATCATAAATCACAGTAAGAGTGCAGTGCCAGAGTTTCCTCCCTGTTCTCTGTTATTGTAATAATGCCCGTTCATATCCTCTTTGAACCTGGTCTAGGCAAACTAACCATGATTGTTAGTTTGAGTAAATGGCAGTGGGCCAGCTATGATGAGAAAAGTCAAGCCCGTTAGTAAATATGGTTCATACTCGGTATTAAACTAATTGCTTACTGATATTGACCAGACTGTAAGGTTGATCCATCACACTAAAATTGGTACACTTACATTATGTCACTGCCAAAGTACCAGTCAGTTAGCTAAGTATTTGGTAAGCTAGTAAAGTGCATCTCAGAATAGAGACGTGGTTTCTGCAAGGTCCACTTGTTTTCTCAGTTGAATTCGTTAAAAAACACTTCCATTCGTGTGTCAGTTTTTTTTAAGGAGAAAAATGGATAGCCCTAGACCCCTGGGCTTACGACACTTACGCCCTAACTTGCAATAAAAAGGTAAATATTAATTCACAGCCTTCATAACTTCATTGAGATCTGCTAAAACACCCCGCTTCGACTCCTGAAGTCTCGCCTGCTGTTATATTATAGATTCTTACAATTAAGACAAAAATGAAAACATTAGAAAGACATTTGACAATGTTAGATGGTCTTCAAGGTTCAGTGCTTAATCTGCTCTCTGCACATGTGCCAGTGTGCAACAGATCTAACCGAATATTAACCAAAATGAACCACTATACATGAGAAAACCTTCCATAGGCTAATCCGTGTAGTAATACTTCACAGTAATATCATGAAACATGACAGTATTGACATACAGGAGCTTTTCAGAACATTTTGATAAACACTTTTTAGAAATAAATTAATTTTTTGAGATTTTAACTTCCATTTTATGTTAATTTATCATGACCTAGGTATCACAATGCCCACGTTATCGGCAAATTGCATCTTTCTGCTTGCTCCCAATCACTTTGGAGAAGTCAACATAAGCTCCTGTCTTAGTAGGCTTCTTCTTGCAAAAATCACACCTGAAAACAATATTTAAGTATCTCTAATGCTGTTACTTTGTGTGTAAAAAACTGCTTGGAAAAATGACTGTATTTCCACAAACTTTGTCTCAATGTTTAAGTTAGCTTAGCATCTTTCTGAGGTAAAATTAAAACTGCCGCTATGTTAGTTCCATGTAATCAGAGTAAGGGAGAGGACAAACTTAAAGCCATTGTAAACCACCATTGTCTATTAGGAGTGCAGCTGAATGCAGTGAAAAGCAATTTCAAAGCGCTATGCTAAGTTGTGTGAGTGATCTTGTAGGACCTACCTCATTTCAGTGGTTTTTGTGTCGCTGTGAACATAAACGTTTTTATTTAGAAAAGTATTTTATTTGAAAGTCAAACAATTCATGAATGTTAAAATACACAAACATCCCTCCTGAAAAACATTCATTTGCACTTTCATTTATTTACGGATTGCTGTGATATTTGATCTTTGGTTTGAAGTGATGGATACCTGGAGGCTTTACGCTAGCTATATAACTAGCTATGCTAACTTCAGTTTAGTCAGTCAGGATAGCTAATGTTTGTCATCTGTTCTTCATATGACATCGTAAAAACATTTTCTTAGGATTTTGAGAGAGTGGAATGATGTGGAGATAATGTCACTCAAGTTACGGTGATAAGCTAATTTCCATAATGTAGGGTGACCATATTTTCATTTGGGAAAACCAGGACACCTTGGAGCAGGGTGGGGTGGGGTGGGGTGTGTCACTCACTTAACTCACTTGGATGTGAGTCACTCACTTAACATAGGCCCATGTAAACCTACAATAACATATTTACAGTTGGTTTATTAAAAATGCTTTTCAGTAAAAGTCAAAAACAAAAACTCCAATAACATGATAATTTTATTCAAAATGCATTTATTCAAAATGCTTAAGTTAACTTTTCTAGTAATGAATGAATAGCACAATGAAATAAATAATGTCTCATCTAAACATCCCTCACTTAACAACAAAAGTTAACAATAACTCTCAACTCCAAATAACACATGATACTCAGTTACCTTCAGTAACGAACGAAATATTGTCTGTTCTGTAGGCTATTGGAAAAAAATAAATTAACAAATGACACACAATAACAATAACACACTGTGCACAAGGCTTCCCATTTGTCTCGACCCGGTCTGAAAGCGGGGAAACTCTTTTGTAAATTGTCGGTAAACATACACTTGCGCTTCGGCATGTTGCTTGCGTACTGACAGTCCCGTTGTCTACATTCTGATTAAGAACAGGGCTGCCCTGACTGACGCGG
>BRDA01023048.1:11857-50617 GCA_036984385.1 Crenuchus spilurus
GGCGCAGTCAGTCCCGTCGGGACAAGAATTAGTCTTACATCTGTTGCCCTGACAGTCATGCGTTCGTTGTACGGCTTCGCGTTCACATACAAATGGCTGTATGTTGCTTGCGTACTGACAGTCCCGTTGTCTACATTCTGATTAAGAACAGGGCTGCCCTGACTGACGCGGGATTACGTCAATGGTGACCATTGTAATAGCATTTTTTTCTGAAGTATTTCTAGATGAGGCATAAGTGCTTATGCCCAAATTCTAAAAGAGCAGCACCTGCCTTTTATTTTTGTTTTATTCTTTGTTGTTAATGTGCATTAATTTGTCATTTATTTCCATAGTTACATAATAATGACAATTACACTAAACAAGCACAGTAAACATTGGAGTCTGCAGCTACATTTTTTCATGCAGTTCAATGCCTAAGGTTGAGGTGCAGTGTTTGCACCAGCGTGGCAGAATCCTTGCAGGATGATGTGTATGTAAACATGTTTTGGATCGTATTAGAATGGAATTAGATTTAAGTTGACTACGGTATATACATGTGTGTGTCAGTCAATAGACTTTATCAATGTCTGTCACAGTGGACGTGTTGCCACAGCATGTGCACAAATTGAGTCATGTCATTTTTCCATCCGCAAGGCTCTGTCCAAATGTGTCCTCTTGTCAGAATTTCCTTTCATGAATGGAAATATCCTCAGAGTGATGTTGCTTAATCCATCAATGTCATGTTAAAGTGAGCATATAAAATTACCATGTAAACACCATTGGGTTAAGACTGACTGAGCTCACACTGAACTGAAGCATTCCATGATTTAACTTGCCTTTCCTGATATGATTTCACTTTTCCAGTGTAGAGGACAAGGGTCTATCAATCAAATACTCTTGGCTCTCTTAACGTTAGAACCAGAAACAGCTGTGAGCATTTGCAGATGTAAATTCAGCTCTTAGTCATGATACATCATATGTTCTTGGTTCTGTATCACTTGTAGGCAAAAAATAAAAAACAGGATCATAAACAGGGTGTATAGACATCTTTACAAGGATTGTTAGTGCTCATGTGTGTGACAAAGGAAAAATTTGCATTGTAAAGGGTGAAACATGAGAATTGTAAGTTTACCCTTTTTCTGATGGTTCTTTTTGATTGCAAGGAAAGAGATTGCAATCCTGTTTCCATGTCTGTCATTTTTGTTGAGATTGAAGTAGGAGTGTGTCAATGTTCTTGTGAGACTACCCAGTGAAGCTTCATTAAGCACCATGTTTTGTTATTGCACTTGCACAAGATATGTGTTACATCATATGTTCTGTTCTGGGTGGAGTTTCCCTGTTTTCCCCATGGAGAACTGCATGGGTTTCCTCCGGGGACTCCGGTTTCTTCCCACAGTCCAAAAACATGGAGATCAGGTGAATTGGCTACTCTAAACATGACCCTGGTGTGCGAATGAATGTGTATGTCTGTGTGTATGAATATATTTGCCCAGATATGATTGGCACTCTGTCCTGGGTGATCCCCCTAGTGCTCGATGCAGCCCTACAGGTGGATGGTTGTTTCTGGTTGAGACACTGTGCACAATTGGCTGCTGGTTGAGTTCTAAGTGTGTAAATGGTTTGTGTTAATTGTAAAGTGTCCTTGGGTTTGAGAAAGGCACTATATAAGTATAACATTCATTCATTCATTCATTCATTCATTCATTCAACAAAGTTTGGCAATTGCATGTCTTTTTAGGTTCTTTCGCAGTTTATTTAAATTTTTTATTTATGTTTTTATTTCACTGAGTTTGCACAGGATTATGTTCTTAGATATTGCTTGCCTTGCAAATTTTTATACCTTTTTACTGAGTGGTCTTATTCATTAACTTTGTGTTGAAATTAACTCCAATTTGGATAACAGAACTATATATGAAGTACTACATATCTGATTTTGTGAGCTGTTATTATTAAACTTCCAAATTAATGGTGATTTCAATGACGCTAATGAGCATCAGTTGTGCAGAAACAAGAGCCCTTGCATTAGTCCCTTTTTTACATGATAGTTGCAAATAATTGTGAAATCACAAAAATAGTATATGCAGTATTGCATTCATGTCCCTTCCTTTAGGTCCTTTAAGCAATATCTCTACAGTACATGAGACAAAGGTTTCTTGGTTGTCCTGGCTGGTTTTTTAGCTATTGCACATCAAGATCAATATAAGCTGGCCATATAATAAGTACAAACTGTACAGCTAACATGCAAAACTACAGATTTGTAGTAACTTTATCCTCTACTATGTTCATTTCAGCAGCCATAACAACATTTTTTAAAGAAATGAAGCCAGCATCAGGCAATGCATTGTTGTATTGAAACACACCCTAATTTATCTAATTATTAAACTAGCTTAAGAGTCATTGATATGGGAAACTCCATCTGGTCATGTAAACAGTTGGCATATACATTGAAGTAATCTAGAGCATAATTTGGATTGGATTAATTTATCAGAGTGACATTTGCAATTAAACATTTGACACCTCTGCTCAAATCCAGATGGGAATAAAATTACTACATGATGAACAAGGTTCTAGTGTGTTGTTTTTTTCTATAATAATGTTCTCCTACAGGAGTGTATCTGAGACATTTGCATTCTGAGAAACAGGTGCTGAATATGACGAAAAACAGTAGGTAATTCAGCCTGTAGTTTTCAGAGAGGACGACAGAGAAAATGGAAATACAAATCACAGAGGACCACCCGTAAAAGAAGAAATTACTGCAGGACCCCATGTAAATCCATCCAAATAGGACTTAATGCTAAATGTGCCAATCATTTGTCTCTTTATATTTGGAAAATGTGCTGTTCAACTAGATGCACTAACATCTCTAATCTTCCTTTGACCCGGCAGATTGGTACATTTACAACCCACAATGGAGAATACTTCTTAGAACCTCTGATGAGAGCGGATGGTGAGGAGGATGAGGATGAACATGACAAACCTCATTTAGTATACAAACATGAGAGGAAGAAGAGACCAGTCACAGACCAGTCTGAGCCATGCGCATCTTCAGGTAATGGGCAGTTTTCAATGGATTCTCTAGCAAGTGAAAACTATCTGTTTTATTGCAGCTGTTAAAATTTTTATAACAAGGCTGTAAAGTACGTGAACATGTGACATGCTCAGCATCTTTATTTATTAGTTATGCAGCCTGAGTTTGATCTGAAACATTCTTTGCCTGTTTGATGGCGGTAATGTTTGAACATGCTTATTAGTGCAAGCGTTGGCACCAGTGATAGTGTGAGGATTATATGGGTTCAATATGGGTTAAGTCATTGAAATTCTTTATTTAATGATAGAAAATCAGATCCATGAAGCTGTACAATCATGTTTCTTAAGCATCAGCCCCCTGGGGTTCAGATCAATGATGCACAACAGCCGTGAAGAAATAGCAGTCTTGCTATAATAACTTACCCACCCGAAGCCTCCCATTTAATTAGAATTTTTATGTCTCAGGCCTTTTAGTGGTGGAGAGGCCCCCTTCAGAAAAGTGACCCTGCAAAGTTCACTTCACAGAGAGTCTAAAGGATCACTGATGCTCTTCGTGGGCGGCCTTTATGTTCCCTGTTATAAATCTTGTACGCGCAGTCTGGTTGATTTGCTTGTTGTCTGAAGTTGACCATTGTACCCAGCCTGTGGCCATTGTCTGCTGGGACAGAGTGCAGTTTGAATGACCCAAAGGTCCAGACTGATACCTCCATAATATGCTTCCCATTCTCTCCCTGACTGTGTGTGTGGTGCAGACAATCTGGATTGTCTCAGCCAGTGTTATCAAACATGCAGAGTACTGAATAGGATCATAGGGGTGGACTTTCTTCATGTGCTGACACAGGCTTGCCTTTGATGGCATATGTTTGTGCCAAATACATGCTTGATTAGGTATCAACACAGTTGAGCTTTAATATCTTTCCAACGTTTTCTGCAACCTTCATTTAGTGAAAGCTTTGAGGAAAGTCTGCTGCTCGTCTCCACTGGATACATGAAGGAAGTTAACGTTTGTAGACAAAGTAATGAGACGAAACCTGTTGCTGACATCAAAAAGGAGCAGATTCACAATGCAGGAGGATTAAAAGAGATGAGCTCTTAAGTTGAAGGTGTCCCAGGCAGTGGATCCAGCCATTATCAGATAACAGCAGTCACTAGGAAGATGTGGAGATAAATGCATGCTTTGAAGCATATTTCATGTTCCTGTGGCTTGACTGACATCAACCAAAGTTGTATCACTGAACAGAAGGCTGCTTAGGAAAAGTTAAGGAAAGGTTTAACATGTTAAAGGATGAATGAAGGTGATGCTAATTCAGAGATTGTTGTGTTGCATGAATCATTATTTTCCTTGATTATAATGATTACCTGGTTATTTACACCTGTATCGAAGCAGATTGCCCTACACACCATCCTTCTCTCTGTTCTGGCAGCATGTCCGTGCCAGTGATCTGAGCCAGGCACTTTAAGCTCATGACTCAGACAGCACGCTTGCCACACGCACACACCCTGCTCAGTCAGTGCTGTCTAAATATGGAATTGCTTAGCGCTTTCGTTTTAATTGCATCATAGTAAAAATTATTATTTGGCACCTGTTTTCAATGGAGATGTGTTTTTGTCTGTAAAAAGTGCCACCCTGGCTAAACAGTACAGGAAAAGTACTGTGAAACTGGGCCTTGTGTTGTTTTGCTGTTGTCTTTGCATGCACAATTCATGCTTGCACTGTTCTCTTCCAGTTTATACATGTCCAGTTGTAATACCTCCGCTCTAGAGAATGGCACACAATACATGGGCTTGGACTGTGAACTCAACCAGACTTGCAGCATTTTAGTAACTTATTAATTACAAAGAGGGATGTTTTGGCACATACTGTGTATAGTGTAAATGGTTTAGGCACCTGAGCTACACTCAGATAAAAAACCTGCAGATTTCTTTTCTTTCAGCAGCCCTCAGCAGGTTGCAGAGTGAAATAAAAGAATTCTTTGTAAGGGTCAGTGATCTCACGGCTCATGCTCTCCATTCTTTATGTCCCTCTGAAAGAGGAGTCTTGTCTTAAATCACAGTTGCTCACTGTCGTCTGATTTCTGAGAAAACGTGAGACAGAAGGGAAGAGGGCATTTGGAGATAGAGAGAGGGGAAGAAGAGAGGGAATGAGGGGAACATGCTGAAGATGCCAAATGTCCTCATTTGTCAGACCGTGGGGGAATGCCAAGTAACTGGAGTATTGGTGGCTGCCTTTAATTGGCTTTGTGCTTTACGCTGATGTGAGATCACCAGGTTTCTCTTATAATATTTATATTATAATATTTAAGTTCAGCTTTAGGAAAGAAAGCTCTAAATGAAAAACATTTAATAGACGTTTGATCCACAAAGGATTTTTATTTCTTGTATATTTAAATATGTAAAAATTTTAATATTGTAATTTTTTTTTTAATTTTACCCAATTTTCTCCCTTTCCCAATGTGGTAGTCACCAATTAACCGAACCCATTAGTGGCTCTCCCCATCATTTTGCACTGTCCCTGACTCTAGGAGGGTGAAGACATGCACACGCCTCCTCTGTTGCGTGTGATACAGCCACCGCCTCTTTTTGAACTACCACTTTTGAACTACCTGGAGAAGCAACGCACTCGGAGGAAAGTGCAGGGTCTCCAGTTTCAAATGGACCAATCAGTAGATGCTTGAGCCAGCAGACATTGCAATGTGTGAGTGATAGGGAGAGAGAGCGCCATCTACCTGCCCAGGGAGAGCACTGCCAATTTTGCTCTCTGTGGGCCCCGGCTGTTGATGGCAAACTCGCGATCCTCTGGTTGTAGTGTCAGCGCCTTAGCCAGCTGAGCCACTCAGGGACAATGTAAAATGTATTTTTGTTCATAATTTAATTCATTACACACACAATGACATATTTGAAGCTGTTTTTGTTTTTCTGTTGAACAGTGTGGCTTGTAGCTCATGAAAATCAGCAATCCAGTCTCAAAGTATTCGAATATACTGTATAATTTTGGGTTTGACTAAATTGCTATTTAAACAGTACCATGTATCTCTTGGCCTACATCTGCCACATTCCTAACAAGCCACTCCTGAACCAGAGACAACATCAGAAGTGTGTTATGTAGGCTAAGAGAAAAAGAACTGACCTGTTGCTTAGTGGTCTCAAGTTTTAACATTAAAGTACATTTTGTATTTCATTTGGAAATAACGGTCCTAGAATCTGGAGGATGAGACAAAGCCAAGGTGTTTGAAGTCCAGTATGATGTTTTCACAGTCTATGGGGGGCCATGTCATCTGCTGGTGTTGGTCCGTAATCAATGTAACCATCTACCATTAGATTTTCGAGCACTTCATGCTTCTATTTGCTGACAATCTTTATGTAAATACAAATGTCCTTTTCCAGCAGGACACCTACCCACAGTGCCAAAACTACTACCAAATGACCATCATATTACAATGCTTGACTGGGCAGCCAACTCATGAGCCATACTGATCAACAATAATAACAAAAAGAAGGTAATGAATATAAAGTATATAACATTTTACCTTTTTGAATTACATTTTGAAACTTTTTGTGATATTCATTCACTGCGTGTGTGGTATGTGGTCAGACACGTGGTTTTAGGTCAGACATTCCACCATGTGTTACTAACAAGCTCTGTGACAAACCTTCCAGTTTACCTTGTATTTATAACTGGGGACAAGAGGTATCCAGGTTCCTGTCCAGGCAGCCGTGGCCTGGTGGTTAGGGATCTGGTCTTGTGACTGGAGGGTTGTTAGTTCCATCCCCAGACAGGTCATGGACTGAAGTGCCCTTCAGCAAGGTACCTAACTCCCAACTGCTTCCCGGGCACCTTGGATTCCTTGGAAGCCTTCTACGGGCGCATGTTCTCACAGACTAGTGTGTATGTTTGACTGCACGGATGGTTGTGCGGAGGTCAAATTCAGATGGACTTAAATCACATTGACAAAACGTTGAATCTAATCTAACCTATACCTGGACACCTTTGTCAGGGGAAAGGGGTAGGGGAACTTGCCACTTGATGTCCTTTGTTTAATCCCAGAGTGCCTTTATCACATTCACAGGCTGTTCTTAGACAGCCATTCATTTGCTGAGATGCCTGACCACCACCTGTAAGAGCATTCATTTGCTGAGGGGGATGACCCTCACTGATGTTTGTCATTTCTCCCCCAAAACAAAGTTCATTTGCTGCCTGCAGAATAACGCTGGTTTGTAGAGTGACACTCTGCTCACCGTTTGAGTACCAGACCTTTTATCTGTCTGTGTATGGCTCTGAAACATTTGGTTTTCACTGGTGGACATGTGTTTCTTAACTTCTCTTGTGTTTCTTATGCAACTAGCTTTTATGCACATTGTGGTATGATAGTGTCACTGAGTGACAATGTACTAGATATGATGTGCATGAAAATACTGAAGTTTTTCCATGCAGAGTGATTCTGGTTTATGGATGAATGGCAACCATAGTTGTAGTGCACAAGTGTCTTATGGATCCATCATCACCATTCTGTCAACAGTAGCTCTGGTATTGCTCATGAATATTGTCATCCTTAGAGTGGTGTTGAGCGACTTGTTCCAATAAGAGCTCTTTGAGTGAATGTTGCCGTTGTCTTGACCTCTCTGAGATGGAGTTTTGTCTATTGTTAGTGCCTTCACAGCATGTGGTGTGATTTAAAACATGTGAGTGTGTGCTGTGTTATGATACTTTTGTGAGTTACATTGTTGGCAACACTATAGAAGTGTTTCATTTATATTGTTTTAATGTCAGTACTTTCCATAGCTCCAACCAGCCATGTGTCTTTATGAAATTTACTCTGTGGCTTTCTGTGGGTGGTTGTTAATATAAGTAGAACTCGGACCACTTTATTGAGTTATATTAATGAATCCCCTGAAGTCTGAGGGTGTTTCAGACACTCTGATGTAGTCTGACATGCCTTGACTTTTTTACAAATTACATTCATCTAAAATTATTTTTCCCAAAGTGTTACACAGGCTTTTGTTCAACACCAATTCAGCAACAACAGTGTCAAAACAGTGTGTCATAAATCTGTATTTTGATTAAATCTGCTCTAAACATATGCTTTCCAAAAACCTGTTTTCAGATGTGCTGATAAATTATGAAAAAACACTCAACATTTATAGTCAAGCCTTTTGAGCTCTGAACTGAATAAACAGAGGTGTTGGCTATATACTGCTTATTGCAGTTTTTAGAAATTGTATGTGCTTTTACTTCTAAAGCTTAACAAATGTGAGGTGACACTCTGTTTTCCTGAACCACTAACCCTACATTAAATATTTATGAGATAAGTGTGAACAATAGGTGAGAGATCTTTGTTCAGTTCACATTCCACAAATTCTTTGCCACTGGAGCCCACCAATGGTATGTCCGAAATTACCATGTCATTATCATATGAATGACAGATTGCATCTTTTTGGCGGGAAAATATGCTCATTTGGTGGGAAAATATGCTAATTTGTCTCACAAACATGTCTCTTCTTATTTAAGCTGCCCTCACAAGAATATAAAAATATATGTAGATTCAAGCTATATATATACATATGAAAAGCAGACCCTTTAAGGTACATTTCTGTCTTATTTTGTTTTTAGGATAAAATCCCATAGATAAGTGTTTTTGCGGAATTTTGTTAATATGCCAACGGCGGGAGAGCTGACTTCAGAAGGTTAACATGATATATGGGTAGCTATAATTCTATCAGAAACTGTATGGTTACGGATTCGATCTCGATCCCCAGTCAGGTCATGACTGAAGTGCCTTTGGGCGAGGCACCTAACCTCCAACTGCTATCTGGGCACCATGGATAGGGCTGCCTACCGCTGTAGGCACATGTTCTCACAGATTAGTGTGTTCACTAGTGTGTCTGTTTCCCTGTACGAATTTGTTAAATGCGGAGGTCAAATGTTTTCTGGTTTCTTCTGGGTAAAAGGTCAAAGTAGTCTGATCATGGTTGTTTTTTGCTGCACAAAGAGTTGCTGATTATCAATTTTTGGATTTGAAACATTTTGCCTACAACTTAGTCTGCTATAAATGGTCACGTGAGCTCTTCTGTCCATAGAGCACTAATGAAACATGCAGGTGGTTATCTGTCTTCTCCCGGCTAGCATGCTAGTCTCTTTGTTACAATGTAGGGAAAGATAGTCTGAGGCATGAGGGCTGCACAGGATAGGGGTAAATTCTTCAAGCTGTGCAGAACATCTTTGGAGGACAATGTGTATATATGAACTTGAAAGGGTTTTAGGTTACTTTAATACAAGCACAGAGCAAACACACACACATGCAAAAAGTTATGACAGACAGTAGAATAAGGCGAACTGAATAAACTCCATTTAGTAACAACTTCCATCTTTTAACCACAATTACAGCATTTCTGAACTTAAAAGTAATACTTCGGTAACAATGTGATACATTATTCAAAAGTCAGCCACATAAATGGGCTTTTATGAATCAGAATTTCTTGCTGTGACTGTCACTACTGTAGTAAGGAAATCATAGCACTACTGCAGCCATACATTTTTATTTAGTCTGTGCAGTTGACATCTAGACTACACTACAGACTCTTCACTTTTCTTGTGTGCCTTCAGTGGGTTAGTTTCCTTGGAAAAGTTCCCTTTTACATTTTCTAGTCATTGGACTGACTCAGCTTGTTGCTGAGTGTTCCCGAATCCTTTCAATTCAGAGAAAGCAAGCGCTCATTTGATGGTGACCTCATCCTCCCCTTTTGTTTTGGGGTCACTCTTTGGTTTGCCTGAGAGGATGTGACTATTTGGGCCAGCACCATTTTACTGAGGGGGCAGGGCTGTTAGTTCACTTTGAGGGTGGGATGTGTTCTTTGATGCTGATCTAGCTTAAAACACATTCCAAACTTACAGAAATATTAAATCATGTGTATTCTTAAATGCCCAGCTGTCTGTCAAAATAAATAATCAGAACATCTCTCAGCTTGCCCAAGTATTAAATAAGGTTTAGTTGATGTGGTTTAGGGAATAATGTTGTAAACTATAAACATTTATAAGACCTCACTGGTACAGACAACCACTAAACACAGCAGCAGGGTTGGTAGAAGGATTATCTTGCATCAGATTCCATATTTTTTATTGTCATTATCACTAAGGATGCTTTCACACCTGAAAGTCCAGACCATGGTCCGAATCAAGGTTTGTGTGTTTGTTACTTTGTATTTATTTGGTCCGGTTAGGTTTGTTTTCACACTGCATTTTTAAGGGCGCACCAAAGACTTTTAGTATGACACACCCATGCGCTGTCGTCATCACTTACGTGCATCTTTTTACACTCGACACTGACTGGTTTGTAGGACATGTGTCTGACGCATGTATATACTTTTATATTCCGCTGCCGCAGTATTTTTAATTTAGTTTAGGTTGCTGTGTCATCTCCTTTCTCTCTCATTCTCTCAGACAATAAGCTGCATGTTTCAGAGTTTTTTAAGCTGATTTTCACGTGTTCATCAGACCAAAATTATATTAAACATGTTGTCTCCTCCTCGCTCCATGTGCTACTACGGCTCATTTTTGCTGCTGTTCCGGTTATTTTTCTTCTTCTGTTGTTGTTCAATATTATTACCGCCTGCGTAAACTTCCTGTATTTGGTCCAAAAGTTCGAACCTTCTAGAAAAGTGTTTTCACACTACACACGAACCGGACCATGGTTCAGTAGGTCTGGACCGAGACCACCTCTTTTGGTCGGACCACATTTTGCTCCTTTGGTGTTGACCATGGTTCGTGGCCGCTTTCACATCTGCTATTTTGGTTCAAACCAAACAATGTAAATGTGAAAGCACCCTAAAACTGATTCTATATCATCACATTCTTCTCTGAGCTGCTTGTCCATGTTCTCCTCGTGTTTGTGTGGGTTTCCTCTGTTGCCTCTGGTTTTTTCCATCAGTCCAAAAACATGGAGGTCAGGTATGTCTCTGTATGTGCCCAGTGATGGATTGGCATATCCTATTGCTATGGTTAAATTAGTGTATTGTCCTGCCCAGCACCAGTTGAAGTGGTAGTGTGAGTCACCACAACCCTGAACAGGACTAAGCAGTTGTTGCAGTGCTTGTTGTAAATGGCTGTGAGAGATGGGAGAGAGACCCCAATTATCTTTTCAGCCATCCTCACTATTCACTGTCCCAAACCAGACAGAAATGCATGCGCTCAGGATGGACTCTGTGGTTCCTCTGTAGAAGGTGATGAGAATGAGAGGTGGCAGATGAGCTGTCCTCACTTTTCTAAGCTGTTGAGATTTCAAGTGTTTTTAGTAATGAGTTGTATGTATAAATATTTTATTTATATCATATTTAGATATAATTTTTTTGACCCTTTGGTGGCTATAATAAAACCATTCTAAAGAATGTAAATAACTTTACAAGCTAAAGTCCAGCCTCCACATGGTGGGGCTAATTGTAACTCAGAGTAACAATGGGAAGTCCATTTGTACTATTTATACATTTAAAACATTTTAATGGCCCACCATGGGCCACTCAATTCACAACGTTGACATTGGCAAACCGCTCACCCAAATGATGCCATTCATGCAGTCTGCCATCTGCCCTGTACAGTGAAATCCACGATTCACCCATGAAGAGAACACCTCTCAAACATGTCTTATGCCATCAAATGTGAGCATTTGCACACTCAAGTCGCTTATGATGACAAACTGCAGTCAGCTGGAGACCACAATGAGGACAACGAGCATACAGATGAGCTTTTCTGAGCTGGTTTCTGACAGTTTATGTACAAATTCTTTGTTATACAAACCAGTTGTTGTAGCAGCTGTCTGGGTGGCTGGTCTAAGATGATCTTGGTTGTGAAGATGCTGGATGTGGAGGTCCTGGGTGGTTGTGGTGGCAGATGGTCTGTAGTTATGAGGCTGGTTGAATGTACTACAAAATTCCCTGAAACACCTTTGGAGACAGCTTATAGTAAAGAAATGAACATTCAGTTCTCGAACAACAGCTCTTGTGGACATTCCTGCAGTCAGTATGCCAATTGCACCATCTGTCAAAACTTGACATCAGTGGCTTTGTGCTGTGTGATGAAACTGCACATTTTAGAGTGACCTTTTATTGTGGCCAGCCTAAGGCACACACCTGTGCAATAATCATGCGGTCTAATCAGCATCTAGATATGCCACACCTGTAAGATGGATGGATTATCTTGGCAAAGGAGAAGTGCATTTTTGTTCAGTGTACATAGAACTTAATTGAATGAATTACATTTTGCATAGATTTGCAAGAGTTGTTACAACTAGTTCATCAGTTTGTTTCAGCTAATCTGTGGGGTAAGTTGTAACATTTGAACTCTTTCTTCTTAGATCCAAATTGCTCATAAATGACTGGAAAAAATGTCTAACACTTAAAACCAAAAAGCATTGTGCTGTTGTTCTCTGCTCAGCCATACTTCTTTCATTTTCTCAGCTATTTACTATATTTATGTGGGGGATTTTTTGTGTGGGTATGATATAAATTTAAAGTGCCACTTTAATGAATAATTCATGCTACAAGGGGCTCCTAACAGGTCTAGTGTTAACCGCTTCTATGTAGTGCAAAACACATCTGGATAATGGAGATGGTCTGTGTTTATATGTATGTATATGTGTGGTTGACTGCTGACTCTTCCCCTATTACTCACGTCTTTATACCTTAGTTCAAATTCCTTCACGTGCTCATGATAAATTCCCGTCTGTGTTTTTCTCTGTCTAGTCATAGATTGCACTTAATTGCAAGTCTGTGGCTTTTTTCCTCAGTGTTTGCTCTGTCAGTAAAACTGAAACATATAAACTTTTATTGGTCCTAATATTAAAATGGCTTGATTTGAATGATATACTGTAAGTCAACAAATTCAAAAGACTTGAAAATATATTTGAGACAAACTTAATTAGCTTTGGGTCAAAATTGCTGGATTACATAATGAGATCCTAAATGTATAGTCTTAATCCTAAAATAAAGCAGAATGAGGGATACTATATAACTGATGACTGTATTTACTTTTCGATGGTAATCCTTTACTAGAGATTAAACAGTGGAAAAATGACTCTGATTGTCAGAGAACAATTGCTTCTTTACAAACATTGCATTCTGCTTATTTCTGTCTGCAGTTAAAACTGAAAATTGTGTAAATGGATGAAGTACTTATATAAACATTAGGTAATTTTGTCCATTAACCCTCACGAGTCAGCATATTAACAAAATTCAGCAAAAACACTTAGTAAAAAATAACTCTGAGAGATTTTATCCTAGAAACAAAATGAAACATACCCCTGAAACCTTTACAAATATATATAGCTTGAACTGAAATACACTACTGAACCAAAGTTGTAGAACACCCCAGTTTTTCCAGATACTTATTGCAAATTATTCCGTTTAATGTGTCATTGCACTCTGAAATGAAAGCATAGATAAACACTTTGAGTTAGAAATCATGGAATCAATTTATAGACCAAAATGTATCTAAACTTTGTACTCAACACAGCAGCACCTTTGTCAGATATAACAGCTGAACTCACTCGTGGCATTCTTGAGGTAGTTCTGGCATAAGTTGGACTTGTTTTGGGTGATTATTGTGCTGTATGATGAACACCTGAACAACTAGGCACACACCTGAGGGTACTGCATGGCGCTGCAGAATGCTGTGGTAGCCGTGGTGGCTCAGGCTGCCTCTCATTCTGTAGAAATTGGCAGCACCAGTTTACAAGGCTTCATCACCTTCATTACTGTAGAACAGCTTTCACCTGTAAACCCTTTTTGTGGCCCCTGACATAAGCCTTCGTGTATAATTCTGTAATGTAAATACATTTTCAGTTTTGGGTAAACTTACTTTTTTAAACCTCTGGCAGTTCAACATTTACCTTTGTATCATTTCAAGCTGTTCATTGGACTTGAATGACTTTAATTGCAATGAATGACTGGAAAAATTGATTTGTCGTAAAACTTTTAGCCGGTACTGTATATTTTTAGATATAATAGTTTTTAGATAGAATTAGCAGGGACATGACAGCTGCGCTTAAATAATCAAGTCAAACAGCTGCGCTTTATTTTCCTGTGAAATGATGCGACCTGTCATCCATATGATAATGATTTAGCATTGGTGGAATAGCGGCTGTGGAATGTATGGAATGTGAACATGAACAAAAGACCTTTCACCTCTCACCTCTCATCTCATAAATATTCAGTCTAGGAACCACTGAGTGAGTCAAACACATCAAGTCACATTTGTTAAGCTTTAGAAATAAAACCACATACAATTTCTAAAAACTGTAGTGAAGTGAGGTGAATTGGGTATTCTAAATTGTCCTTGTGTATGTACCCAGCGATTTATTGGCACCCTGGCCTGGGCTTAGTCTGTAATGCCCTGTCCTGCACCCGGTGATGGGGTAGGGGACTAACCACGACCCTGATCAGGATTAAGTGGATGGGATGAAGGATGTGTTGTTCTTATAGGACGTAATCTTATATAATACACTGGCTATTAGTATCCTGTACACGTAACCCTTGTATTGACCTCAGCCCCTTACTGTCTCTTTCTCTGTCTTTAGTGTGACTTGAATGAAGAAGTTCTTCTCTTTTTGTTTACTACTATCTACTCTGTGACTGTTTTTCCAGGTTTGTCTTTCACAGATCATGTCATCAAAGGTTATGTCACCTGCCTTCCTGGTGCTTTGAACTCTAGATTTTGTTTACAGTAACTGTGTAGTTTGGAGGGGAGCTGTGTACTCTCACATTACAGTGAATAAACAACATCACAGATGGCTGGATGGACTTTAAATGTTTTGTGATTTTTAAGTTTATTTCTTCTTTTTATGATTGTAGTTTAACAATCTTACCGTCTGCTGTCAGATATGACTTGTTGCCAACATATTACAAGTTTCTGTTCTGACATAACACCACACATGGACAATATATTAGTCAGAATGGAATGTAGTGAAAATGTCTGTGAGCTGTTCAATTTATCACCAGCTTCTGAAGAGCCAGAGCCTACAGAATCAGACTTTATATCAAGCCATGTTATCCTCATCCCTTAGCTAATTAAATCTAATCGGATCTTAGCTAATTAAGAACTTGTACTTTCTTCCAGTTAGATCTTCTGTTTTGCCAGCAAGTTGTCCAAGAAATTTCATTTTACTGTAATCTGCTTCTAAAAGCAATTTGTACTCAGTGCATTTTAGCTTCTACAGGTTATTTTTATTATTAAAGATGAGCAGGGAATTCAAACACTCTGTTAACTGTAATTAAAAGCAGAAATTACTATTAATTTTTCTTTAATTAAACGTTCTAATATTTATAATATTAATGTGTTGTTTTATCATGGGAGGATGGAGAAAATATACAGATCAACAATTCCGTAATTGTATGGATTAATAGGACAATAACATTAGGCTAATTAGGATTGCCAGGTGCTACCTGGTTACAAATATTAACCACATTTGCAAAAGTTTGGCAGAAAGAAATGTGAATTAAGTGTTTTCATCAACTAGAGCAAAGAAACTTTAATGACATAGCTGCTATTCAGGGTCAACATTAAAACAAGCAAAAAAGTTTTGCTTTTATTCTGAATCACCTTTGCTTTATATAAGCTGGTCGTTTGTGTGGAGTATAGGGTAATGGGCCACTGTTCACTGCTGTGTTTACACTGCAAGAATGAAACTAATGAAATTGTACATCATATTAATCAACTTATAGCTTAATACATTATTGTTTATTTGAGAAACCCTTTTCCATCACCTTTTTTGCATTTCGGATGGAAAACCTGCTATATGCTGGATTGATGTGATTGTCAGGATCATTTAACAGCTGAGTAATTTGGGATGGTGGAACCAACTTGGAATGGGCACTTTAGCTAAGACTTGATATGACACAGAAGTGGAAACTCTTACTAATAAAAGAAGATAACACATCCAAGCTGACACTAAATAAACATGCCTAATGTACTTATCATTCTTTCAGCCTGCCTCGAGGGTTGTTTCCTATTTCCCCTTCTTCCCCTTTCTCTCTTCTCTCTCTCTTCTCTCTCTCTCTCTCTCTCTCTCTCTCGCTGTCATTGCTAAGGAATCTGCCGTGTTCTGGTGTCCACGTGCTGCTCATTCCTCAGGCAGACAGAGAAGCGAGAATAAAGTATTCAGTGTGCTAGTGTGTTCTCACTTGACTCTGAACTTCTGAACTGTTCTCTTCCCTGTTATCTGCACTTTCTGGATAATAATGCTATAGTCATTTAGAAGTTGTTTTGTTTACGGAGGAGCTGGAGTTTAATACAAAGCAACCTCGTTTTCATTATTAATCTGTTCTAAAGTGTCTGATGATAGCTGAAACAAATGATAACTGAAGCAACATTTCCCATAAGAAATAATGTAAATCCAATTAATCTGTTCCAGACACTCCAAAATATTAACAAAAACACATTTTATATAGAATAACTATAGTTTTATATACAGAACACAATGAGAAATAAATACAAAAGACTAATGAAAAGGATAAATGAACATTTAACATCACTCTGATGGGTTTACGCTCTGTTTTAGAGTGTGCCGGTGTGGTCCAGCCTTTGTTATCTACACACGTTCTCTGAGGTCTTGGCCACAATTTGTTTGTGCACCAGACAAAAAAAAAAAACAGGCAGATGAACAATTACTGCGACAAAATTTCACAGAAAAAAGTTGACAATAACGTAATCGTACAATAACCAGGGCAAACGGTTATCGAGGTTCCACTGTATTCTGTGTAGATGGATGAAATTTTTATGTCAAAAAAATGTAATCAGTAAAAAGTGAACAGTGAGTTTATTATGCATGTTGTAATTCTTTAAATACTCACTGAAGATCTAAATAGACTGGTTAATCTATATAAAATAAAATGTGCTATGTAGACACAGTAAAAAGAAAAAAGCCCCTAACCGTAGCTCAATATCTAACCATGCTAGAATGCATGAAATCTAGAGAAAGTTAGTGTAATTGTGACATTTTTTTAGAAGTTTCAGTACACATATTGCCCTTCTTGTTTATTTACATTTTTTTTCTTTTTCACAGACCATGCAAAAAATCACATCCATTTCAATAGCAGTGGAATCCTTCTGGAAGAGCTCAAGTCAACATGGGAAACAACGGAGAAACATGTCCAAAAGATGCCCCAGTCAAACTCCAACAACCATTCCAGCAGCCGCACAAAGAGGTTCCTGTCATACCCACGCTTTGTGGAACTGATGGTTACAGCAGATGCCAAAATGGTGCGGCACCATGGAAGCAATCTGGAGCACTATATTCTAACAATCATGTCAGTAGTAAGTAAAAATAGTTTTCAAAACTACTTTTGTTGCCTTTTTTATGTTTGTACTGTGAGAATACACCAACACTAACCTTGTTATCACAATGACTTGGAACGTGACAGCAGTTTCAGATCATTTTGTACGTACAATAGGTGGTTGATGTGACTGTAATTTCATTCTGTTGACATATGTGGCCAAAAAATACAAAATTGTAATGATTACTTCTTTACTCCTGCAGTGGTGATGCAGCTCATTTTTAATGAGATATCCCAATTTGAAAATTGGGAAAAAACCTGTCAAAGTATCTTCAAGGTGGATTTCAAGGTGTTGTTGTGTTTTTTTTGTTTTTTTTGTTTTTTTTACTTGGTTTATTATTTTTTTACTCTGATTTTCTCAGAATGTGTTGGCTTTGGGTTTTTTGTAGCCAAATGAACCACCCTCTATCAAATCAAATCAAACTTTTTCATCACGTAGACAATGAAATGCACTCATTACATTTTTCACATAGAATATAAGGGGTGGGGCTGGGTTAGGGGACAAAATTTAAGAGATAAAATGAGAGTAAGAACTATAATATACAATATATACAATAACTCAATCAACCAGCCATGTCCCTGACTCTTGGATACAAGTGACGTCAAGCCCCTTTTCTACCAAATGGCTGCTGATACATCGCCGCTGGCAGCTAGCACATTTGTAGGAAAGCGCAGATCCCCAGTTCTGATGAATCGCCTGGCAGACGCCTGAGTAAATCGACATTGGTTATAGTCAGCACTGGCAATAGGCATGTGGTTGCCCAACATGCGTAACCACTCACGGCACCCCAGACAGTGAATGACAGTGAATATTTTTCTTCAATGGCCTTATATCGGACTGTTTATGAAGTTTGTTCCAGGGTGGTGGGGTGGGGGTGTGTGGGGGAGCGCTGACGAAAGTGACGCCTGGTGCCCCCGAAGACGTGTGGTGCCCCTGTAAAAGTGTGGTGCCCAACGCACAGCACGTGGTCGGCGTATGCAGCGCCAGCCCTGCTTGTAGTGTTAGGGAGAGTGTACCATCTTGCCCACCTGAAGAGAGAGCACAGCCAATTCTGCTCTCTCGAGGCCCCGGCTATCGATTGCAAGCAGCATGATTGGGATTTGAACTCACCATCCTTAGTGGCAGCACCTTAGTGTGCTGAGTCACTCTGGGTCACATTTGACTTTATAATAGAGACAGTGGATTACTTTATCACCAAAAATGATGAGAAAGACAACAAAGATACCTTCTTTTCTAAGACATGGAGCTTTTCCATTACAATCACCTTTATTGAATACCTCTAATTCAGCCTTCAAATCTCTAACAGTGCAGAACAAGCCAATGAGACATGACAAATAAGCTGACATAACTTACCCAGAATGCCGCTGTTCTTCCTTCCTTACAACCCTCTCTTTAAGTTCTGTTTAAAAGTGACTCTCTTCTAGTATTGTGATATTCTCACAGGCTTTTATTTTGACATTCAACAGGAAGTTGTTTTCCAAAATGCCATTTCATTTAACCAAGTGTACGTTTCAGGTAAGGAACTTGAAAAACTTCAGTCATCAGATTTGGATTACTCTGTAATGAAAGACCCTCAGGCGTTTAGATCAGAATAAACTGGAACCACTGACCTTTGATTTGTGGTTAATCATGGTTCAGCATTGGTTTGCCTTTCTCTTCTTTGTGTGTCTCTCATTTCAGGTGGCTGCAGTCTACAAAGACCCTAGTGTGGGAAATCTCATCAATATTGTGGTTGTCAAACTGATCATTATTCACAATGAACAGGTACATGTCACTTGATTTCAACAGCTTTGTGTTAAAATAGGTCTATTAATGAAATAATCTCATCCTGAGGTCATGAATTTGACCTGAAACATTTCTCTGTGCAATACATATTACAACTCTTGACATACTCTTCACATAACTGCATCTACACTGTTGAGATAAAACAGTTTCTTTAACATTTTAGGAAGGGCCAAATGTGAACTTCTATGCTGCTACAACGCTGCACAACTTCTGTGTGTGGCAACAAAATCACAATGTCATGGACGACAGCCATCCCTCACATCATGACACAGCACTGCTCATTACCAGGTACATACCATATATCTGTATTCATTTTTTAATCTTTGTTGTTTTGAATTGTGAAGCGTAGGATTGCAGTATATACAAGTTACTTATTACTTTGTTGCTTGTGTGCAAAAAGCTGTAATGTTATCTTGCAGTACAGTACAAGTCACAAGTTTGGACACACCGTCTGGACATTCATTGGGTTTTCATGATTTAAAAATGTTCTGCATTGTAGATTAATACTAAAGTCATCCAAACTGTGAAGAAACACACATGTAATTATTTAGTAAACAAATAAGTGTTAAACAAACCAGAATATGTTTTATATTTTATGTAAAATAGGCACCTCTTGCTTAGATGCAGCTTTCTTGGCATTTTCTCAGTCAGCTTTATGAGGTAGTCACCTGGAATGGCTTTCAGTTAACAGCTGTGTCTTGTCAAGAGTTCATGACTTGCATTTCTTGCCTCTTAATGTGTTTGAGGCATCAGTTGTGTGTCTACTTTGAAGAATCTAAAATCTAAAACATATTTGGTTTGTTTAACACTTTTAAGTTTACTACATGATTCCTTATATGTTCCTTCATAGTCTGGTTGACTTCAGTATTAATTTACAATGTAGGGAAAAAAGCCAAAAAGTTTTTTTTATAATACAAAATGCCATTTCTTAAGTTTTTTCTTATTTTACACTGCCTTTTGTCTGTCTGTATTTTCATTCAGGGAGGATATCTGTCGAGCTAAAGACAAGTGTGACACATTAGGTAAAAGATCTCTTCTGCTGTTTTTATAAGTGTTGCCATCCAGACCTCTTCCAGTGGCAGAGAGTCTGGTGTATTTTCTTACTTGGCCAGAAACTGCCTACTTTGACAGGCTGTTTGACAAACATGCAGAATAACCAATGAGATCCCCCTCTTATGGGGCCTGCATATGGACCTGGGATAAAACACAGAGGAACACATATCTGCAGAACAAATTTGGTGGCTTTATCACAAGGATTTTGCACTTAAATCTACTAAATGCTTCAAAGAAATCTATATAATAACTTAATATTTAATGCCACTAGTCAAATTTCACTTTTACATGTTATAATAAAAAGCTTTTTTTCCAGGGAAAATGTGTTTAAACTGTTAAAAAGACTGGAGCAGAAGAGAGAAAACCACCCATGCATTTTTATCCTGGATGTAAAGGCAATGTTAACCTTTAGTCATAACCTGTAAGAGTGCCTTGCTCTGATATGAACTTATTAGAATATATTGGGTTATCCAACATTGTTACTAAAGAGCACCTTACTGACACTCGATGATATACTTGGAAATCACTTAAGCATGTCGGTAAGCCTCTGTTTTGCTATGTTTGTTTCTCTTTGGACTGATAAAACAGTCTATACAGAAGTACGTAAACACAGCTGTGCAAATAGCTAAGAAAGCAACTGACAAAATCATAATAGTTTAGAGCAGTTTAGTGCTTTGTTGATATCAGAATCACCCTCCATGTGTGCAGAGCATCAGGCTTTGCTTTCACTCTTTTGTCCAGTTCATCAAAATCAGCTGGATGGGGTTTGTCTGGAGACTGTGCTCCACTCCATGTTTTCAAGCTGACCATCTTGTTGTTTTTTCCTGAGGTAGTTCTGGCAGAGCTTGGACTTATTTTTTTGGGTGATTATTGTGCTGTAGGATGAACCCCTGAACAACTAGACGCATACCTGAATGCACTGCATGGCGCTGCAGAATGCTGTCATAGTCGTGGTGACTCAGGGTGACTCTCACTCTGTAGGAATTAGCAGCATCAACTTTCAAGGCTGATCTACCTCCATTACTGCAGAACAGCTTTCACCTGTTAACCCATTTTGTGTTCCTGACAAAAGCCTTAAGCTGTTAATTATTTCAGTTTTGGGTGACCTTACTTTTCTTTTAAACCTCTGGCAGTTCACCACTTACCTTTGCATCATTTCAAGCTGTTCATTGGACTTGAATTGCAATAAATAACTGGACAAATTGGGGTGTTCTAAAACTTTTGGCCGGTATTGGACTTTGGGTTTACATTATGCCAATGACAAACACAGGATTAGCTGTTTAATGTTTAGAATTGTTGTAAACTTAATGTGAAGGTTTTATTTCCATTGATAGTGAAGAGTTAACATGCACAGTGAGGTTTGAGCTCAGCATGATAAGAGAGATTCGTTATACACTGAGACTGGCTGGAGTCACCTTTATTTAATAGCCTTGTCTTACGCTTGCAAGACTCCTGTGTGTTAATGACCTTGTCCTGCACTGCCCTGATCTCTGTCTAGTAGACGTTTCTGCTATTATATGAATGGCTTAGGTAGGCTGAAGGAGCTTGGCTGTTAGAGCTTCCACTATTAGACTGTTTTTGATATCGCACTGATCTGCGGTCAGCTTTGTCTATAATGGTAGCAGCTGTGTGATGGTCATCTTGACCCAATACCAGGCAGCCGTTCTGTGATTAAGCCTCATGACACAGTGGCTTACATGAAAGTGTACTCAGTGACCTGTAATGAGTTTTTCTCTGTAACAGCAGGTGTGTGGGTCAGGGTCATCTTCCAGTGTTCTGCCCACTGATGTATGTAATCAAGTTCCCTGTGTTTTCTGATTTTTCTGAACTGAATGTGCACTGAAAGTATCATGATTTGTTCAGACTCACTGTGATGGTTTATAATTTCACTGATATTAACTTTGCTGCTTTAGGCCTGGCTGAGTTGGGGACAATGTGTGATCCATACCGTAGCTGCTCCATCAGTGAGGAGAATGGTCTGAGCTCTGCCTTCACCATTGCCCATGAACTGGGCCATGTGTAAGTTTCGGGTCTGTCTGGCCGAAAGTTTCTCTCTTGCATTGCACAAAAGCCCTCTTATCCCCCCTTGCAGGGGCACACACAGGTGCAAAGCATAAAGCATGTTTAATAACAGGCTGTTCTTAATACCCTCTCTGTACTCAGCTCCTTTACCTTACTGCATCTAGCATGGTTTACCTGTATGGTAAGGAAACTTACAATCGGAGCCCTAAGCCCACATTCTTGGTAACCTTGATGATTCATACAATTTGCTTATTGTTTCAAGCGTGTTTGTTTTGCTTTTGCAGTCTTGATGTGCTGTTCATTCTGTTGGTGTAAAATGTACATGTCTATTCTGGTATTTCCAAGTCATAATGCACTATTTGTCAGCAGCTGATAAAGGAATGAAATCTAAAAAATGCTGCTTGCTTAAATATTCAGCTCCTTTATGTAAAACAGCATTGATGCAGTCAGCAGAGGACATACTTAGTTAGATTGCATTTTTGCAATGCATGCCAAGTAATTGCAATATACAGTACCAGTACAGTATCTTCTGGACATTCAGGGGTTTTTCATGATTTAAAAATGTTCTGCATTGAAGATTAATCCTTAATAGAAGTCTTAAATAATTAAAAGTCATCCAAACTATGAATAAGTACATATGAAATTATTTAGTAAACAAAGTGTTAAACAAACCAGAATATGTTTATATTTTACATTCTTCAAAGTAGGCACCTCTTGCTTAGATGCCAGCTTTCTTGGCATTTTCTCAGTCAGCTTTATGAGGTAGTCACCTGGAATGGCTTTTAGTTAACAGTTTGAGACATCAGTTGTGTGTCTGCTTTGAAGAATCTAAAATCTAAAATGTTTTGGTTTGTTTAACACTTTTAAGTTTACTACATGATTTATTTAATTTACAAGGTAGGGAATAAAGAAAAAAGTAAAATATTGAATGAGAAATGTTTGACTGGTACTGTAAATACACCTGTATCTGGAAGCTCAAAAGAGAAAGTAATTCTATAAGAAACTCTGTGACAAAGTGACTGAAAATAATTTTGACTGAATTAAAGAGTTTGGCACAGCTGTAAATCTGCCACGAGCAGACAGCATTACATGCTGAGGTCTAATGATACCCATGGCTTTCTTTTTGACTTTCAGGCTCCATCTTTCTGTATAGAGCGGGAAAATTTTGCCACAAAGTTGTCAGTCATTACCATATAATCACCGTGTAAAGATATTGTTGTGATGACACTGGCCTCCATTTGTGTCTATTGTCACAACATTCTGTTATCACCATATGTGAAGGCATGGTGGGGTGCTTATGAATAAAACTATTGTGGACGGATGACCAGCTTGTAACATTTGACTCAATCACTCAAATGCTCTTATGAATAATTCTCTGCAGTACCCCATTCTTGGTTACTGAATGACTCCTGTGTCAGACTGCATGTAAGAATGGCAGAAATTCTCCTCCCCCTCACAGTTGATAGATGGAGCAAATTCCAACAACTCAAGTGGGCCCAGCATCGACTCGAACATCAGTGATCCTTACTTTGTCAACTCGTGCCAATTGGGTCTGATACAATATGCAGGGGGTTAAACGTTTCCAGAAGAACAAACAGTGGATTCAAGCAATGATGCTCTTCTACCAGCAGTTATAGAATAACTTCTTCCCAATGTGCATGCTAGCCAATTGACCAGCCCATTCATTGACTCTCCGTATCACTAATGGCCCTGACTCTATGAGGGTTCAGACTAACAAAGGCCTCCTCCAATGCATGTGAAGTCAAGCTCCGCCTCTTTTCAAACTGCTGCTGATACATCACTGCCGGGCAGCCAACACGTTCAGAGGAAAGCGCAGGATTCCCAGTTCTGATGGATCACCTGGCAGACGCCTGAGCCAGCTAACATTATTTAGTAGTGCTGGGGAGAGAGTGCCATCTTACAGGCCCAGAGAGAGCGAAGCTGCATGATCTGGATTTGAAATAGTGGTCCTCAGATCACAGTGATGGCGCTATAGTCTGCTGAGCCACTCTGATATATTCAAAGTTATTTAAACTTGGCTGATAAATATGTTTCTATCATTCTACAACAAAAGGTTTCTGAGTGTGACTGAATTTTATACAGGTTAAGTGATGATTTTTTTTGCTGCAAACAAACATGAACATAATAGAACATAAAACATTTGATATGCAATTAGAGACCACTAAAGAGCCCACTATCTGCATCGTGTCAGTTATGATTTTTTGGAGCAGCTGTTCTCCTTTATTTCACTGCCAGAGCATTTCCTGTCTGCACAAGGCTCTCACAGACACATAAGAAGGCAAGTGAATGGCTGTGAGCTTTATGCAACATATCAAAAACAAAAATTTCATTTCTTGCACGTCTATTATGTATTTTTGTGAGTGTGTGTGACCATGCAGCTGGAAAGTTAAGTGTCTCAGTAAACACAACACAGCTGGGCAGAATCCATCCTGCAACACTTGTCACGACAGTGTATGTGTGTGTGGTATCGCAGATGGGCTCACAGATGGACACTTTCCAAGCATCCAAGAACATCCGCTACATCAAAACAACAATTTTATCTCAAAGTCTCAACATGAGATTTTATTGAGTAGTTTTTGTTGAAACAGTTGACGGACATCTACCTCATCACGAGACCGTAACTCACGTCTCTTTAACATGTCACTAAGGCTACTTAAAGATTTGTCATTGGTAGTGTCTTATGGACGGGCTTATTCTTAAAAGAAAGTTTTATTTTCAAACCCATAATAGAAGGATGAGTTCTTTTATGCAGTAATAATGGAATTAAACATGAGTTGATGTGACCACTGTTTAAAACATCAAATGATGTAACATTTGCCCTTTTGTGTGTCTGTTGCAGCTTCAACATGCCTCATGATGACAACCCAAAGTGCCGGGAAGCAGGAATGAAGCATCACTATCATGTCATGGCACCAACCTTGAACTACGACACTAGCCCATGGTCCTGGTCAAAGTGTAGCCGAAAGTACATCACTGAGTTTTTAGAGTAGGTGCCTATTTCTCACAACTCACAGCATGATTACTTCAGATTTCTCAACTTTCCTGCATTTTTTTTATCAAACAAAGTAAAGGTGCAAGACAGTATCGAGAAATATTAGTTCAGTTAAGTATTGCGTTAGTATATTTTGTTATCTTGTATTTAATCTCAAAACCACAGTATCAATCTTTGAAAAGACATGACAGACATTTTATGTTGTGTTTTTTGAAGTCTGTCTTCATTAGTGTAAGAGCATATCAGCATTAGTAAACCTAGCTAGTAGCTTTAACCATTTTTAAGTCAGATTAATGCATTTTTTAATTTTTGATTTTTTTCTTTTTTTTCTCCCCAATATGTTTGGTAGTCAATCGATTCGTACATTTGTTGACTCTCCCTTTCACTTGTAATGTCCCTGACTATAGCAGGGTGCAGACAAACACAGACCTCCTCTGATGCATGTAAAGTCAAGCTCCACCTCTTTTTGAATTGCTGCAAATACATCAGCGGCGTGCAGCCAATGCGCTCAGAGGGAAGTGCAGGATCCCCAGTTATGCTGGATCACCTGGCAGAAGCCTGAGCCAGCCGACATTACATTTAGTAGTACTAGGGAAAGAGTGCCATCTTACTCGCCCAGAGAGAGCATGGCCAATTTTTGCTCTTTCAGGCCTCGGCTGATTGATGGCAAGCAGCATGATGGTGCCTAAAATTAGGTTTCAAAAATCACCTTGCTTACAGTGTTGCTGCATATCAGAATGTATTGAATTGTAAGCCCTGTGTCATGATACATATTATATCACCAGGTGTTAGCCTAAACACAACTCTAATACAAAGTTATATGTGGTTGCAGCTTGGTTCCAAAAATATGCAAAAAATAGGACATTGATCATGAGCATCCTCTTTGATCCACCCTACCCAACCTTTCTCTGTTTTCTCTCTCACTCACTCACTCTCTCTTTCTCTCTCTCTCTCTCTCTCTCTCTCTCTCTCTCTCTCTCTCTCTCTCTCTCTCTCTCTCCTTCCCTCCCTCTCAGAATGACTCTGACATTGGACAAACAGTCATTTAGTCGCTGGCATGCTTTGCCCCTCAGCAACGGTATCCTGGGGCAACAGTTCATTCAGGGCTTCCAGAGTGGAGCAGCAAGCAGCAGCCCTGGTTGAAGGGCTTCCCTTTAAGATGGGAAATGTCAGTTAAAATTAGATTCTTGCTGGATGTGACCCTTTGATCTGCTCTCTTGTGTTTGTGCCTGTGGGACCTCCACAAAAAAGCAGCCTTGTTGACGAGGGCTTGTTCACTATGTAGAAGGCACTGGACTGGGGATGTAGGGTTACCTGGCCTAGGCAAGGTTGGACTTTCCTTAGGAGGGTCTTTACAGAGACTATGGTGAAGAGAAAGGACAGTGGAGGAAGATGCTTTTATATTTGTGAGACAGAACGAGGTTAGGAATGGTTTTGGATGAAATTGCAGTGTTGGTTGTAGATCATAACTTTTCTTAATCTGTATTTAGGGTTATTATAAAACTGGGAAACTGGATTATTGTTTAGTTGTAATCTTATAATTCCATAAATATTATGAATTATTATGTAATCAAACTACATTGTAAAGTACATGGAATGAGGAAGAGAAGCCTGGAGACCCCTGATGAGTTTAGCATTAAAGAGCCTGTTGGTGATTTAGTTGAAGCTTCACATATGAAACTGAAATGTCAGCGCAGACAAAGTTTTTGCTATTGTATTTTCAGGAAAAAAAAAATTGGTTGACAATGGCAATATTTATAAACAGAAAGTATGAAGGAGGCTTTAGAGCTGGCGTCAGGGTGCGTCTCTGCTGGTGGGAACGATGGAAAGCAAAGCCCACTGCTTGTGAACTCACCCAGGGCAACAATGCATAGCATTGATGACCGTGGCACTTATCAAGAGGTGACGCGGTTAAGTGCATCAGTGTTTTGACTGCCCATTCACCTTCAAGAGCTCTTCACTCTGTAACACTCTACTGTCAGCAGATTAAGGAGTGCACACACCCTGGAACACACACAGGCTTGTCTTACACACATACACTCCAGGGCACACAAATGCTCATAAACACACTTGAGAACAATAGACCCTCCTCATCTTAGATGTAAGTATGGAATTAATAATGATAGTTGTACTTCAAAGACAGAAAAAGACACTTTTTATTCAGTTAGTTTTAAAAACAATAAAAATAACATCCACCACTCTCTTTTTTTAGTTTTATTGTTTTTTTTTTGTTTGTTTGTTTTTCTAAAAAATGCCTTTCCTGTTTTGTTTCTGCTGCTTGCTAAATAATGTGCACAGCTGTATTGAAAACACATATAATTTTTTTTTTATTTCCACTGTAATGCTCATTCTCTGCATGGGTGTACATGTGGAGCTTTAAGCTACAGAAGCCATCTGCAGTGATTAGTTGGCTGGTCTATAGCCTCTTTTATTTTGAGCACTATTTTAAATGTCAGCTTAACCCTCTGGAGTCTGGAGTATTTCAGACACTCTGTAGTCTGACATGGCTTGACTTTTTCACAAATTACACCCATCTAAAATAATTGATTTCCAAAGACTTTTCTTCAGCACAAACTCAGCTGAAACACAGTGTCAACAGTAAGACTGTCATAAATCTATTTTACTCTAAACTTTCCAAAAAACTATTTCCAGATGTGCTGATATATTGTGAAAAAAACACACTAAACATTTTTAGCTAAGATGTTTGAGCTCTGAACTGAAAAGCATAGGCATCTTCTTCACAATGATTATTACAGTTTTTAGAAATTGTATGTGGTTTAATTTCTAAAGCTTAACAAATGTGAGGTGACACTCTGTTTTCACCAAACCACAAACCCTCATACATATTCATGAGATAGGTGTGAAAACACACAGGAGAGGTCTGTTGTTCAAGTTCACCTCAGCTTTCCACAGATTCCTGGCTGCTGGAACCCACCAATGGAATGTGTGGAATTACCATGTCATTATCATTTGAATGATAACATGTCTTTGGCGGGAAAAGTCTTGAGTCTCTCACAGACGTGTCTCTGCTGATTTAAGCTTATTTCACAAGAATCTAAACATATGTTTACATTCAAGCTATATATATATATATATATATATATATATATTTGAAAAGTAGACCATTTAACGTTTCTGAGGTATGTTTATTTTTGTTTCTAGGCTAAAGTCTCGCAGAGTTATATAAGTGTTTATGCGGAATTTTGGTTTTGGTCCGCAGACTCCAAATGGTTAATTAGTCCAAATGGTTAATTTGCAGGACATTAATATCCCCATTTACAGTCAACTACTGATTACTAATCTCTCTAAAAATAGAAGACACTGGGGCAAATAGTACACCTCATCATATACCAGTGATTCATCAAGTTATTTCTGTAACTGGTTTGCTTAGAAAGACCAGCTTTCACTTTTTCACAGTTGACATTCTATATGACCTATAAAATGTCCTCTTGATGTTGCCTGTCACTAAAGTGAAGCTAAATTATGCATGTTGTGCTGTACATCATGTTTAACTAAAATCAACCATGCCAATGCACTTGGGGGTCAATTCATTATATAATTGTTTGCGTTATTAATAAATGCTTAATAAACTTTAGACTTCATCCCAGTGATTAACAGGTGTGGGCTTTGAGTCTTTGCCAGACTCCAAGCCTGTCTTGATAGACTTCTTCCATCACAGTGTAATATAAGATCGTCCAATGAAAAACTATTTTGTCATGCTGTTTTTAATAAGAGACTTGTAATGTTCCATATACCTGATGTGCTGACAGCAGTGCTGAAAGATGCCTCACTGTAGGCCATCTTTGTGGCTCTAAAACAGAGGCACACCTTTATCATAGCTTTGTGTGCACCCCTCTTGTTGCTGAATAGATTCCCTTAAAGCACACATACTGCACTTGCTTCTTTTTTCTCTGCATGAAAACAAAGGTGCCTCTGAGCACTTACAGGCCTGAAAGAGCTCCATTGCAGTGACAGAGGATAAGCTGAGGTAATGAGAAGGCTCGGGGATCAGCCGGGGCTGGATGAAACAGGTGTTTAGTCCCTCTCACGGTGGACAAATTGCACGAGCGGTGTCAACATGTCTCATAATTACACATCAAGCAGCTATTGTGTTGTTTGGTTTCCTTTTTTCTGTTGGAAAAAGTACATATGGACAGGAAGTGGACGTTTCTGTGGACGTTTACTGTATTTTAATGAATGAATCGCTCACACGCTGTGCTAAAAGACCTATTCAGTGTCTAAAACCAGCAGCTGAAAGCAACACATTGGTGAACATGTTTTAAACAGCTGTTCTTTTGTGACCCTCCTATGTAATTCAAAAGATGGGTGTGGTGGGCAAACTGTACGCACTCTAAAGAGGGTTCTGTTGTAGGAACATCATTATGAGCCATCAGAGCCTGAGAGAATGTGTGTTTCTCACATTGTTATAGTTTGTTATGTGGGGGGTAAAGGATCTGGCTGAGTGGAGTCATTTTAATGACGTCAAAAGGTAAGGGAACAGACCACCTACCACATACAATGACATTTCTCTTGTGATTCCCTTGCAAGGGGTACCAACAAACAAATGAAATGATGTGTTCATGAAAGAAAGAGACATGTTATTGAAGACCATGTTGAGTAAAGTTGATGGTAAATGCTAAACTGAATGGACCTATGTTTGCTTTTCTGTGTTTCCTACTAGTACTGGTTATGGAGAGTGTCTATTGGATGAACCAGTTGCCAGAACTTATGACCTACCCATGAAGCTCCCAGGACAACTTTATAATGCTAATCGGCAGTGTGAGCTGATGTTTGGACCTGGCTCTCAAGTTTGCCCATTTATGGTAAGTCTAAGCCTCACTTTTGCACATCACTTTTGTAGGAATCAGTACTACAGTATGATCAATAACTGTTACACAAAGTCAACAAACAGATGATGACAGCAAGTTGTCTGCACCAGTATTGTAGTAAGTAAAACAGTTGAAACATTTTCTGGCATGTAGGAAGTAGAAAATCAACACTCGAGTTGAAAATATCTGAATTATTTCTGATTTGACTTTGATTATATCCTACAAGCCAAATCAATGCAAAACATATCAGACTTTTGAGTCCTGAGACTGATGCCAGTATGTTCTGCTAGGGCACATTTACAAATTTCCCTTTTTTACACACATCAGGACTAAACATTATCATTCAGGAGATGGGCACTGCTGTTTTGGCTTTCAGAATAGCATCTTTTCTAGTGATTTTCTGCATACAGTTCTGCAAAAATAAGGACTTGATTTTACCCTTTACCATTCTGGGGACAGCTGTGGCCTGGTGGTTAGGGATCTGGTCTTGTGACCAGAAGATCATGTGCCCTTCAGCAAGGCACCTAACCCCCAACTGCTCCCCTGGCACTGTGGATAAGGCTGCCCACCACTTCGCACACATGTTCTCACACCCTAGTGTATTCACGTGTGTGCACAAATGGGTTAAATGCGGAGGTCAAATTCTGTTGAATGCAGTTACATTGGCATATTTGAATCTAATCTAATTTGTTAGTGCATTGATGTGTTAACACTTAATCCAGGTTTACACTGCACAACTTTTTGAGTCGTCGTCATTGGGCTGTTCACACTACATGACTGGTTGAACTGTAATCATGAGTCTTTCAGTTGTTGTGGCTTTCACACTACATGACTGGTCAGCGACATGGGGTCACAAAATAGTTTTTTTTTTTTGTCTTGGGAAATCACACTTACCTTACTGTTTTCCAAAAACACGTTTTGTCACGAGAACAGAACTAAACACACTTAAGAACTAATGATGCCATGCAGGAGATATGCTATTGTCAAAAATGGACATCAAGAAACAAGCGATAGAAGTTGTTACTGCGCTGATTTGCAGCAGCAAAAAAGAAGTAAATGGATGAGACGATGGAAAAAGGGACTGTCTGTTCTGCAGAGAGAGCTGGAGGTAAATATATAATAAATGAAAATGCTCTTGTCTGTCTGTTCTGTTCAAACACAGGATAGTCCCACCTGTCACACCAGCATTATTTCATCTGTCCATTGCAAATATAATCAATCGCATTATTTCTCCAGTGCAGTCACAACAATAATAACAAGAGATTGCGATCCCATTGGTTGTAGGTAGTTACTGCTCTTGACACAGTCACTGATTGGATCTCAGATATTCAACATGTCAAATATTTGCCGGGCGTCTGTGACTCATCTGCGATCACTTAGCGACAGCTCTGCGAACGTCTCTCAGCGGTTCACACCACTTGACTGAGCGAGCGCCGAGTAATCCCAGATTTGCCTCAGAGCAGAGGTTTTTGTCTGCGATCTACAAAATGTGACATGACTGGAAATCTGGGCTAAAATTGTGTAGTGTGAACTTGGCATTAAGGGAGAAAAAGCACTTTTTTATAAATGCAGTGTAGCCCCTTACCCTGCTGGCTCTCATGGAATCTCCCAATTACACATTCTGGCATTCATTTATTTATTTATTTTATTACGTTACACTTATATAGTCCCTTTCTAGATACCCAAGGAGGCTTTACAATCAACACACTCCACTTACACACACTCAGCCACACACACTGGCGAGAAGCGGCAGCCAGTTGTACACAGCGTACTCTCAACCGGAAGCGACCGTCCACCTGGAGGGCTGCATCGAGCATTAGAGGGATCACCCAGGACAGAGTGCCAACCATATCTGGGCATACATACACATTCAAACACAGACATACACATTCATTCACACACCAGGGTAATTTTTAGAGTAGCCAATTCACCTGATCCCCTTGTTTTTGGAATGTGGGAGGAAACTGGAGTCCCCGCAAGAAACCCACACAGACACAGGGAGAACATGGAAACTCCACTCAGATAGGAACTCAAACCCAAGACCTCAGTCCTGAGAGGCAAATGTGCTAACCACTAAGCCACCGTGCCGCCCGAGATTGATCACATCTCACAGACATTGACAACGTAATTTTGCGTCATTATAATTATTGGTATGTGTGATGCCCCCATCCACGTTTGGGACCCCACGCGCAGTGTGTGATCCACTTGGGCGAAGTGTCAGCCATGCCTATTTACCTATGACACTGATATACTTGTACTTGGGCCTAATGGAGGGACTGCATCTCTTCAGACTCTGACAGTGTAGTAAGCAAAAACACACAGAAAATTGTTTGTAATTTAATTTATATATATTTCTTCTGTTTATATTGGTCTGCAGGTATATATTCCAGCTTTTAAAATTCAGACAATTTCTGATTTTGCGTTTACCTTTGCAGAAACAGTGCAAGCGGCTCTGGTGCACAAGCTCTGAGGGGGATCATAAAGGGTGTCGTACCCAGCACATGCCCCTGGCTGATGGAACTGAATGTGGACATGGCATGGTGAGACTCTTTTCCTAATGACTTCCTCTGTTTCTGTCGGACGATCAGTGGTGCATTGCCTGGAAATGTCAGTGCTGTTGACCTATGTAATCTGAGCTTTTATTGGTCCTTAGCTCCAAAACACATGTAATGCTAAGTGAATAAAGCCCCTTTTTACTGCATGTAACTTTGATAATGTGTGAGTTTTCATGTTAGAAACATCTCAAAATGGAAAGAGTGCAAGACTTACACACTATTCTATAGAAGAAGCCTTTTCTTTCAGACCACAATTGATAAGCATGAGTAACTCTATTGTATTCCTTCGTCAGCTGTTGATAAAAGTAACAACAAGAGATCCCATGTAGCTAAATAGGCCTGTCTGTCTTGTACAACTTGTAACATTAGCAGTCTACGCTCACAGCGAGGCTTCTCTTGTTGTCTTCCACCTTTGGGATGCTATGCTAATTAGCAGCATTTAGTGCAGTGTGACTGGCACTGTGGGAGCAATTGGACGGTTTGGGAAGAGGAGGGGGGCACTGGGCCTTTGAAATGGGATGCCTTGCAGCGCTCTCAGTCAAGTCACCTTGTTGTGAACCCACGACCCCCAAACCTCTTTAAGATGCGGGTGAGTGGGTCATTGGTCAGGGAGCTCTGGGCTGAGACTACTTTTACACAAAAGACCCACATAACTGATTCATGCTCAGGAGAGAGGAAAAAAGGGGTCCCTATTCCTTTTTTCTTATTCATTTACCCTCCGGAGACTTGGAAGGAACTTCAGAAACTTCAAAAACACTGTGTGAGTTCATTTTGGCCGAGTATCACAAGAGTCACAGGCTAGGCTAGGTTAGACTGGCACTACTATGCTGTTTGAGTGAACTGGGATGGTTAGCATCTTAATCCTACCAAAAGAACCATGGCATGGTTTCTTTTTTCTATGTGCTTGGAAACCCTTTGCTTGTTCTCTTTAACAGAGTTTGCTGAGGAGAACCATTTGTTGTTTGTGCCTGGTTTGTTGCTGTGCAAGTCTGTTTGATTGAAATCATAGGAGCATGAAGTGTTAAATGTGTCATCATTATTCATGAGCAAAATGGGCCTTAATGTTGTGCTATAATTACATATATTTAAAAAATTTGGATTACAATCGAACTTTGGTTTTCATCATTAATCTCTTCTAAAGTGCCTAATGATAACCGAAACAAGCTATAACTGAAGTAATATAATGTAAGAAATATAAAAAATAATGTAAATCCAATTAATTCAGTGCAGACACTCCAAAATATTAACAAAAATACATTTTATATAGAACAACTATAGTTTTACATACAGAACACAATGAGAAATAAATACAAAAGACTAATGAAATGAATAAATGAACATTTAACATCACTCTTACAGGTTTACGGTCCGTTTTAAAGTGTGCTGGTGTGGTCCAGTTGGAAGTCTTTGTTTTGTACTCCCTTGATCGGAGTTCTGTTTGTTTTAGCACCCATTTTCAGCCGGTAGCGAGAAACAAAGTCAGAATGAACAAGCAATGCATGCTTTTGTTTTTGCAAAATTAGTGGCAAGTCACGTGGGAACGGTGACAAAAACCATGCGGATGAATATATAACTGTGATAACTGAATTATACGATAACCAGGACAAAGGATAGCCGAAGACTTCTAAAGTATTTTACAGGCTGTAATGGAACACCACTAACCAACCTATAGTCTCTTTAAAAATAAACAAACGTGATGAAAGGCGTCACAATGCTGCAACAAAACAGGGACACAAAGGACCTCCTTTTCTTCTGTTTTTACCCTTCATGGCACCTGCACCTTTGTTTGTGGTGCTGAGGGCTTGGTGTCATCTCTTTGCAGGACACTTTGAAGTGGAGGGAGTTGACAGAAAAGGGGCTCTCAATTGCAGTTCACCTGTCTGTTAAAGTTCTTTAATGTGGGGAAGAACTCAGGGAGGCTTGTTTTTTGGTTTTCTCTGGCTGTCGACTGGTACTAAATGTCGTGTCAAAGTCACCAAATTTAAAATGATGTCAATGGAAAGCATAGTTTTACATATCTTACCACAATACAGACAATGTACCTCACACCCCTGATGAATGAATTCACTGTATATACTGTATAATTAAAGTGATGCTATTTTAAAAACAAATCAGAAACGCAGGTCAAATACAAGGTTAAACTCATTCCAAGGCTGGCTACTTGTTTTTGACAATAAGATGGATGTTATTTGTTAATTTCAATGCCTTATGCAACTGTTGCCACTCTCCTGTGACTCTGATGACTGAACTACTGTACTTCCAGTGGACAGTAACTGGATTTTTCGTGGCATTCCCCCAGTACTGGTGATAATTGCTTTGGCTGTGTTTAGTTCAAACTCTCTCTCTCCTGTTCCTCCCTCCTTTCCACTAGCTGGGCGCTGGAGTGAGTAATGTGGTCACATGACCCTAGCGGTCCGTCTGTCATCTGGTTCAGTGAGCCTTACACTAACGAGGGCATCCCATCACTTGTTGTCTATAAATACTGCCATCACTCTCCTCTCTCCCCCTGCGGCTTTTCAAAAAGCATGGCCCTGGAGAGGAGGTGCTCAGCACAGCCAGTCTGTCTGCTGCCATCTGTGGGGCCAGCAGGCCTACTATCCACATACCCTTTTGAAGAGCTTGCTTGGATTTCACTGGCATGAATGTTCACTCACAGTGGGGGAAGAAGGGCAAGGAGGAGCAAATGTATCAAACTGTGTTTCCACAGTTGCTTTAGCAAGAGTTTTGTTTGCTTCATTTGTGTTTCCCATAGTATTGCACAGTGAGATGTTGGCATAACATGATTATTACCCGAAGACAAAAAGCACCTTACAAACTGAAACTGAATTCATATATATATATATATATAAACTTTTGACTATTTTTCTCCCCAATGTGTTTGGAAGCCAGTCGACCTGACCATTCGTTGACTCTCCCTATCACTTGTAATGTCCCTGTCACTCTAGGAGGGTGCAGACTAACACAGGCCTCCTCCGATGCATGTGAAGTTAAGCTCTTTCCTAACTGCTGCCAGGCAGCCAACGTGCTCAGAGGAAAGCGCAGGATCGCCAGTTGTGCTGGATCGCCTGGCAGACAACTGAGCCAGCCGACATTACTTAGTAGTGCTGGGAAACGAGTGCCATTTTACTTGCTCGGAGAGAGCACGGCCAATTTTGCTCTCTCGTGCCCCGTCTGCCGATGGCAAGCAGCATAAACGGTATTCTAACTCGCCATCATCAGATCACATTGACAGCGCCTTAGTTCGCTGAGCCACTCGGGGCAAAACTGAATTTATATAGTTCACATTATTGGCACATCATTACCTCTTTTTATGGCAATTCTGAAAAATGGTACAAGAGTGGTTTAGTGACAAAACTATTTGATAGATAAATAAGCAGATCACTAGCTGTTTACATTCACTTTAGTTTCCTGTAATGTGAAACAACGCCTCTTCCATATCTCCCCAAAACATTTTACAAGTTATTTTATTTCAAGGCACCACAAAAGAGGGCATTGTGCCTCACTCACAATTAAACTCAGGGGAACTCTCCTGCTCCCTGCAACCTGCCCTCGTCTCACACAATTAGAGCGAGATAGTAAAGTCTTGCAAGAGTCTGGTGGAATAGAATTTGCTGGCGGCGGCTGTTCGACTTGGCCGCCGTTGCTGGCAGCTCTTACTGAGTGCTGGGTCAGCTCTCTGCTTTCTACCTCGATGCTTCATGGTGTGGATCGATGTCACCTTGCTCACTAATCTGCTTTCCTTTCTTCAAAGATGCCCAATAACAGGCCCAAGGATTTGATTTAACAAATGAACTGTTGTTTTGGTTGCCATGCTTTTGCACATGACAGGCCATCTAGTGAGGAGGAATTAAGTGCTCTCTGAGGTCAGGTCCTGGATTATCTGGGCACACAAGTTGTACAGGCATTTGCTGTTGGTCTCATAAAGGCAAACACCACTAAAGCATGAAAGTCAGCGTGGAATTTCATTTGAGTAGTCAGGTTATACTAAGTCACAGCAGTTTTTATTGAATGCAAAAGAGGAAGAACCGAGGATCACGTAATCTGTCTCTTGGCTTATTTCTGTGATAAATGGCCATTTGTCAGTGTTAAACATTTCAAGGCTTTGTAGAACTTTTTACAAAGGACCAATTTTTCTAACCATGGGACTAGCTAACATCTGTGTTTATATGTATGCATGTGTTCCTTAGTTCTCTTAGGATGATGTAGTATCTCTGCATAGGTACCCGCTACTATGCTGGTTGTTGAGACTTATAGACTATCATTAGGAGCTAAAATGACTGCTTTGAACACATCAGCTGTTGCATTCACCTACATCACACACACACACACACACACACACACACCAAGTCTTTCATTTACCAGTGTTTTACTTGATTGTATGAAGTCACCATGTTTTTAGTTTGCTGAATTCTTCGATATGTCAAGAGTTGCCTATAGTTTTAGATCCTTGGTTTAGACCTTGTTCTGGACTTTCAGGTGTATGAAGTAAAATACTGCAACACACTGCATTTATGTAAACAAACAGCAAATTTACAGCTGCAGTTCATTAACATCTATTCACTTATATAAGACATCATATACTGTAGATGTCTTCAACTAGACATTATTGACACTGTTCTACTTCCCAAAGTCAGATGGTTGATGTCAGTTTTAAGTGGATCAACCGTGAAAGATGTTGTCATGACATCTGCTGTGGACAGCCTGAGTATTTGGTTGGAGAGAGGGGTGGTCTTACTTAACTGCTAATTGTTCTGTCAGTCCATGTGTGTTTGTGAGCATCGCCGTTACATGCATGTGTCACTTTGCAGTCAGTGATTGCCTGGATGCTCAGTATTCATTTGCCTCTATGATGGACCAGGGCAGTTTGGCTGTTGCTGTGCTGAAACCTGCCTTATGTGATGGCAGCATCCCTGAGTTCTCAGCTGCATATATACATCTGTGCAGTTAACCAAGGCTTCTGGTTCATGCATGCAAGATTTGGAGTTCCTCAGCAGTGGTTTGTATGCGGGGATCAGCTTAAGAGACATGTAGTCTAAACAGCTGAGGAGGAAGTGGGGTTTAACTTTGTGTCCTTCATGGTTGTTTGTGTAAACAAGGTCCATTGTGTTTATACATATATTGTTATATAACACATTGCAATGTTTGCATGCTGGTCAAATTTAGGCAGCATGTCTTCAGTGCAGAGCAACAATGAAGAATGCCCCAGGATGTGTGCATGAAGGTTGCTGGTAGACCCAAACAGTACTTCCCTTGCTTTAGCACTCGGTGGATTGTGGATCACATCTGAAAACTTTCTCAGGAGATATAATGTAGAATCACACCCTGTGAGTCTCATCAGACAGTGCTACTACATGTTTGGCAACCCTGCTGATCCTGCCAAAAGGATAAAAACACATAAACCCCACTCGGGAAGTTCACGCCGAGTGCTTAGCTGTAGGTAGTCAAGTTTATTCCAAGCAAGTGATTTTTTGGAGAGATTGTAGTGCTGGCTAGCTATGGTAAGCCTCTAACACAGATGCCCATCCTGCTTTCATCACGTCTATGTATCAGGTTCATCCGAATTCCAAGCATTTATCTATTTTTCCTGTAAATTTTCCTAAGCAGGCAGTGTCATATAATTGGGTTTGCGATTCAAACTTAACTTGATCTGCTAGTTTCAGTGAGATGTGAATTTATTTATACCTGCAGAGAAGCTCTGCTTATAGTTAAAGACTGATGACAAATGGCAAAGTCCAGCCTCCCTTCTCCTTTCAGTGTGTGTGTGTGTGTGTGTGTGTGTGTGTGTGTGTGTGTGTGTGTGTGTGTGTACGCCTTGGAGGACTGTGCAAATTGAACCCTGCTGTGGTGCTATGGTGAACTCCAACCCCGAACTGTGAGAAAACCAACATGAAAGCTGATGTCTTATGGAAATGGCCGTGTTAAAATGAAAGAGCGCAAGGTTTTTAAATCAGTCTGTGTGTCCTCTCATTCCTTCACTGATGTATGACTTTTCTGGGGCAAAATGACGTGCTGGATTGGAGCTTCCTTGCAATTAGAGGGCGGCTCTAACCATAGAGCATCTCACTGCAGCAGATGCTAGATTTTTTTCTGAATGACTTGGAGTTTGCTGCTGTTGATACAACATGGGCTAAAAAACATACATACAAGCACACAGCAAACTAATGTAGGAAATGTTTGCAC
>BRDA01023051.1:0-23265 GCA_036984385.1 Crenuchus spilurus
CTCGCGCTCGCTCTCTTGCTCTCGCTCGCTCTCTCGCTCTCTGTTTCTCTCGCTCTTTCTCGCTCTGTCTCTGTCTCTCGCTCTCTCTCTCTGTCTCTGTCTCTCGCTCTCTCTCTCTGTCTCTCTCTGTGTCTCTCGCTCTCTCTGTCTCGCTCGCTCTGTCTCTCGCGCTCTCTCGCGCTCTCTCTGTCTCTCGCGCTCTCTCTCTGTTTCTCGCTCTCTGTCTCTCGCGCTCGCTCTCTGTCTCTCGCGCTCGCTCTCTGTCTCTCGCGCTCGCTCTCTGTCTCTCGCGCTCGCTCTCTGTCTCTCTCTATCGCTCTCTGTCTCTCTCTATCTTTCGTTCTCTGTCGCTCTCGCTCTCTCTCGTTCGCGCTCTCTCGTTCGCGCTCTCTCGCTCTCTCTCTCTGTCTCTGGCGCTCTCTCTCTCTGTCTCTGGCGCTCTCTCTCTCTGTCTCTGACGCTCGCTCTCTCTCTGTCTCGGACGCTCGCTCTCTCTCTGTCTCGGACGCTCGCTCTCTCTCTCGCTCGTGCTCTCTCTCGCTCGCGCTCTCTCTCTCGCTCGTGCTCTCTCTCGCTTGCTCTCTCGCGCTCTCTCTCTCTCTCGTTCGCGCTCTCTCGTGCTCTCTCTCTGTCTCTCGCGCTCTCTCTCTGTTTCTTGCTCTCTCTGTTTCTCGCTCTCTCTCTCTCTCTCTCTCTCTCTCTCGTCAAGGCCGACATGTTTAATTGTAGCTTAGCGGCTTCCTGAAAGATGCTATTATCTTGCTAATGGGCATCGAGATTAAATTGAGTCCTCACTCAAGCTTCTTTGTGTGGCTCCTGATCCTCCAATCCTCTCTAAAAAGCTTTCACGCATGCTGTAGATTAGCTTATCCTGAGCAACCGTCTCTCAGGGCCTCAAATGTAAGAGGTCAGATATCAGTGAAGGTCGGGGCCCAGATAAACGCTTTCTTTAGAGAAACTCGCAAAGGCTCTTAAAACAAACACTGACGTTTAAAATGTTCTTAAAAGTAATTTTTTGAGAACTTTAAGGATGCTTTCACCCTTGTTGGAGCTGGACCAGAACAACAGATGTGAAAGGTGTCTCGGACCACAGTCTTGGAACGGATCAACGGAACCATAGTTCGGGTCACTTACAGACCCAGCAGGCATGACTTTGTGAAAATCTTCTTGCATCATTGTTAAATGGGCAGCCGTGGCCTGGTGGTGAGGGATCCGGTCTTGTGACCGGAAGGTTGCTGGTTCGTTTCCCGGGCAGGTCGTGACTGAAGTGGCTTTGAGCAAGATGCCTAACCCCCAACTGTAAGTCTCTCTGGATACAAGCGTCTGCTTAATACCTCAAATGTAAACGTACATTGTGATCAGGTTCTGTGACTTTTGGACCAATTACAGGAAGTTGAGGCAGGCTGTCATCAGTCATTAAACAGTAAAAGAAGCAGAACCAGAGAAACGGATGTTTGGATGAGATGTTTTCAGGCTTGTGATACTAATGGTCTCTTTCTCTGTCTCCACAGTGATCTTGTTCTGTATGGCGGCTCTCATCTTCCCAATTGGATTCTACATTAACGAAGTGGGCGGGCAGCCCTATAAGCTGCCCAACAACACCGTGGTGGGCTCGTCGTATGTGCTCTTCGTGCTGTCCATCTTCTTCACGATAGTAGGGCTGCTGTTCGCGGGGAAAGTGTGCTTGCCCGGCTGAGGGTTCTCCTCCTCCAGGGTCAGCTGGGGATGTCATTTTTTAAAAGAGGAAGTAGCAGCATTCACAGAGGAAGGGCAGCAGAATTTGGATGGTAACACAACCAAACCAACAGACTCAAAAGACGATGCACTCATTGCAAATCTAGTGAGGTCTTACCCATCTGTACCCAGAACCTGAGCTTATGAGTCTTTATGTTGCACTGGGCCTCCGAACCTGGGATTGGAGGTGGACCCCGGCGGTCCCCGGCGTCAGGCTCTTTTACTTCATGTCCTGCAAAGCGCTTCATGCTTCATTTTTTCTGTTCCTTTGCTGAGGAGTTTTGTTCCCATGCGTTCACCCCACAGCTTTGTAGTTCTATACGAATACGTCGCCCCCTGCCTTCGTGGAGAGGAATGACAGGCCTGAGGCTGGGGGACAGAAGACACTGAAGCCAAAAGAGGAGCCACAGTGCCCCCTTCAGTCTCTGTACTGCACTGCAGCCTGAGAGCAGTGAGAGAAAAGGGAACAGTATTCAAATGTGATGGAACTGAATGAAAACACACACGTTTTAATAGAAACACAAAGACAAAAGCACTAGGACTGCCGGTCAGGACCCTGTGAGGCCGTGCCTCACCGTGCTTAAACCTCCTTGCCTGAGAAACCGATTCTACACATACATACACCCGTTTCTGGACACACCTCTGTATCCGGTGACCAAAATGAACTCCTACCTGCCCTGATGTGCATCCATCAGCTCAGCCTGTGAGAGAGAGAGATGTGCTTCGTCCTTTAACCCTTTTCATTTATCTGGTCTTGGTTTGTAACTTCTGACTCTGAATTTGGTTTTCATTTGCTAACGTGCCATGAATCTGTTTTTGTTGTATGAATACTAAGGGCAGGACTCTGCTTTAGGAGCACTGTGAGGTTATAGCCATTAGTAAGTGAAGCACCGCAGATGTACAAACAAAAAGAAGAACTCCTTACCTCATTTCTTTGTCATTCAGACATTTTTTTGTTTCTTTTTAACCACGACAGTGTGTGCCCTGTAAGTTACGTCTCGCCTTGATCGGAGACGTTGAGCTGAGAAGTGCTGTGATCACTGCAAATGTATTTATCTGACACTGAATAACGAGAGAGAGAGAATGTGTACGAGTGGCTTTAGGTCTGTTTTGGCTTTTTTTCATCTTCAGTTTTGGAAGTAATCCCTACTTTAAGACCGTGTGTGTGTGTGTGTGTGTGTGTGTGTGTGTGTGTGTGTGTGTGATGAATTGGAAGACATTTCTATGGGTTTTGATGTTCACGACTAGATCAAATGAAGGTTAAAACATTTCCCTCTTACTGGGCTGTACTTATCTCACTGATCTAGGATCTGGTCTCATGTATTTAGTTGGTAGTTTGATAAATATGGGCCAATCCTTGACCTCCCTCCACGTTCTTGATAATTGCCTTTACATGACTATAATTTAAAGCCCGAGTATCCTTTTCCTGGAAGTACTGCGTCGTTCTCAAGGCTGGCAAAAATGTATTCAGCCAACCTGCGTTTGAACATTTGTTGTAAAGGACAAGTGCAGGAGATTATGGCTCGCTTTCTTAAGCCGGCGATTTGTTTGATAGGAACTCACTAATTCACGAATAAGCTGCAGGGACTGGTATATGATGTATATGGTAAAGAAGCAGGTGGGGTGGAAGACATCCCCCTGCTAAGGATTTAAGGAGAAAAAAAACATGGAAATCAAAGTGACTTTACGTTTAAGAATAGTTATTATTTATGGTTACAAAAGGGAAGAATAAAAATGTATGAATAACAGTATTATCTATCAAAGGATGTTTTAGCATTCCTTGTGCACAGTTACTGTTAACAGATTCATGTTACTGGCAAGACAACTGTTTTTTTTTTTTTTCTGCTTCACTTTGTTTCGATATTTCACTGTATACAATAAAAGGTATTAAAAAGCCTTACTGGTTGATGTTCAATCAGCTCGACTTAAATGGACACTTCTTCTCCATACACTATGGCTCAAGTTCTGTTTCTACCAGCCGTTTACTCTCCACTGGACGTTTAGGACATATTTTGCACAATGCATCTGGGGAGGTCACTAATGTTGAACATAATCATTTAAAAAAAATACTGTTGAAAAATGCTGGCACATATTGCAGCTAGTGATTGTTCTTGAGGTTGTTTATGGACTAATATCTCCTAATTGTTCTTGAGGATGTTCATGGACTGATATCTCCTATTCTAATTGTTATTGAGGTTGTTTATGGACTATCTCCTATTCTAATTGTTATTGAGGTTGTTTATGGACTAATATCTCCTAATTGTTATTGAGGTTGTTCATGGACTAATATCTCCTAATTGTTCTTGATGATGTTCATGGACTAATATCTCCTATTCTAATTGTTATTGAGGTTGTTTATAGACTATCTCCTATTCTAATTGTTATTGAGGTTGTTTATGGACTAATATCTCCTAATTGTTATTGAGGTTGTTCATGGACTAATATCTCCTAATTGTTATTGAGGTTGTTCATGGACTAATATCTCCTAATTGTTCTTGAGGTTGTTGAGGTTGTTTATGGACTAATATCTCCTGTTCTAATTGTTATTGAGGTTGTTTATGGACTAATATCTCCTAATTGTTATTGAGGTTGTTTATGGACTAATATCTCCTAATTATTTTGTTATTGAGGTTGTTCACTAATATCTCCTATTCTTGTGTATCCACAACATTCCTACATCCCATGATGCCAAAGTTACGTGCTAAACTTTCCTGGAGAGGTAACGGCTGAAGTTAAGTCCATAAACTCACTGTCAACAACTTGTGGGGGACACCAAAACTGACTCGCCCTTCTACCACATAATCTGGAGCATTTGTGGATTTTATCATAGTCATCTAACATCTCAAAAAAAAATTAAGTGACTTTTAAGTGTTGTTCTATAGAACTTACATCCAACACTTATTTGAAAATGGTCATATAGATATAGTCAATATACAGTATAAGACTTTTATGACTGCCCTTGGTTTGGAATGAACCCAGCCCAGGAGGTCATAGTTGCCATGTGACAGTTTACTGTACAAATAAGTGAATCATGTGCAAAGGATGTGATTTGACTGATGTTCAAAAGGGTACTGGGTGTATTTGTACATTCACTTCCTCCCAATGGCATAACATTGGAGCCCCACAGGCCATTGATGCCAGAGTGAAACAACAACTCTGGAGAGTTGTACAGAACAATCGTGTGGACCAGTTAACCTCCATAAAGAACACAAGGAAAGTGTCTGTGATAAGCAGTGAGCGAACACTGTTCTGTATGGGCCTGCAGAGCAGATACGTGGTTAAAGTGGTCATAATCTGATATGACTATACATTTGACTTGATAAGTGTAAAATTAGGGTCGAAAGTAAAAAGACTCATCACTGTCAGCTTAAAAGACTAGTTCAACCATATGTTTATGGCACCATTAGCATAATACTAATGAGTGGCTATTTGTTTACATTCATTCGCTTTTCTGTATTGAACTGTTACTTTAAGGTGCCACCCGTACAGGCCTGATGATGTAAGATGGCACAGTGTGCTAGATTGTTGCTTCATTTAATTACACAGTACATGCTGATTCATTTCTGACGCATCCCGTTTAAAATCTGTTATCAATGTTTAAAGAGCAACAGCTAATCAACATCTTTCTGATTCAGGTTTAGATCGTGATCGAGCCTAAACAGCACAAATTCTGTACAGGTTTTCTCAAACCTCAGGCCATGTCAGCTCTGCAAAAGATTAAAGGCTTTCGTGATTGTCTCTATGGACCACTTTTTAATCTCCATGCCATCCTTCTGAGAAAGCTGCTTAAAAGCAGCATAACATCACAAATTTGGATGTCTTGTGTCATGTTTTTCCTGTAGCACCATTACAGTAGTGTGTTTAGACATTCAGTGCTCTTTGACATTTGAGATATTAAAGGGACCTCAACCACCACTAATAGTCAACATGCAAAACATTAGCTATTAGAGAGGTGAGGAGACTAAATTTGATACAATTCAACTTTTTGCCAGTGTGATTTGCACACAACAGAATTTTTTTATTTTTGCCAATTTTCTCTCTTTCCCCATGTGGTAGTCGCCAGTTATCCCAACACATTAGTGACTCTCACTATCGCTTTGCACTGTCCCTGACTCTAGGAGGGTGAAGACATGCACAAGCCTCCTCCGTTGAGTGCGATAATGCCACCGCCTTTTTGAACTACCACTGATGCACCGTCCCTGGGGAACCATTGTGCTCGGAGGAAAGTGCAGGGTCTCCAGTTTCGAATGAACCAATCGGTAGATGCCGGAGCCAGCGGATAGCCAATTTTGCTCTCTTGGGCTCCGGCTGTTGCCACAAGAGTCAGCGTCTTAGCCACAAGACCAGATCCCTAACCACCAGGCCATGGCTGCCCCTAAAGTGAAATTATATTAATATTACTATATTAACATGTATCATTCTGGTCGTGTTACAGCAACACTGCCAAAATTTAAATCTCAGATTTATGCAAGGTAATTTAAATGTGTGAAACGTACAAAATGTACACAAAATACAAATGCACAACTGACAAAAACATAGTCATCTGTTTTTTAATTTATAGTTTTCTGCATAATATGAGCTGAACAGGTGTTAAAATTTCATAATGACTGGACCAATAGAAATGCTCCAAAATTGATTTAAATAAAAAAGTTACATTAACTTACGGTGAGAGTAAAAAAACGTTTTTATTGTAAAGTTTAAATGTAAATTAGAATATTGTGAAAATTTACTTTTCATAATTTAATTTAAAAAAACTAAACATTCATTTTATATCCATTTATACACAAAGTAACATTCCAACTATTTTATGTTCTACTGCTGATCAGTATTGCACCGGGGGTCTGCAGGGCCAGTCCTGGACACACATTGTGTACACATTTCATGACAAAATCGAGGCTTCTCAAAATTTCTTGGGAGTAATTCTTGTTACATAAAAGCATTAATACGGGTTTTCAAATCAATTCTGTGTCCAGAACATATAGTCTTCTGGATGGCTCTGCTTGTATCTTGTTGCTGGTCCTCTTCCTCTTTTCCAGCATAGCTGTCTTCTGAAGTGAGCTGGTTCTTCTCCATAATGTGTCCAAAAACATCTTCAGTTTGGTTATCTGAGCGTCGCGAGATTTGATTTGGTCCAGGATCTTTTCCTTTGTTTGCTTTACCATCCATTAAAAAACACTTCAGAGATATGAGGTTATATCACAACCGTGTAGGTATATAAGTTATGTGTATTGAAGTGGCCAGTGAGCTTGATTTTTAAGAGATCTGAGTAATCACACTTATTTGGAGTCTCTAATCAAACACAACTGTTAACTGTATGTATGCTACTCAAAGGGACCAAAAGTAATAATTGCCAATTAAGGCTATTAAGCAATCAGTCCACCACATGCCACCAAAACAGCTCCAACCCACCGAGTCATGAACTTTACCAGAGGTGTTTTGGGTTATCAGGATGTTAGCAGATGGTCTTTTAAATCAATAGATCAGATCTGGTGTTCCACCACCTCCCACATATGCTCAGGTTGAGTTCTGGGAGCAGTGCACAAGCCTACCCTGGTCATAACCCAACAATGGGTTTGGGACATGTTTAGGGTATTAAAAACGGGCTTTGTGCAAGTTTTTGGAACATTGCTGTGAGGATTTGACTGACAAGAGTGTTATTGAGGTCATGATGTTGGGAGATCACCATCACCAGGTCATCCCAAAATACCCAACTCATCCCAAAAGCACTGGATGGGGCCGAGAACTAGAAGTGGGTAATCCAGGTCCAGAAAGCCTTGTTGGTTCTGCTGCAGATATGTTGGATATCCTGAATGGATTTTTACTTTCTGGACCTGGATTACCCACCTCTACTGAGAACACAGCTCAATGTTGGGGGATGTTATACCTCTCTAGCCCATGCCTGGCATTAGACATGGTGCCAAGTTTGCCACACTCGTAAAAGACATGGATCTTCAAGGGTTTTTTTAGTACCATGAACACTCAAAGAACCCAAAGATAAGAGAGGATAATCCTATCAGTTGGGAAACTCAAACGGGTTCTTTGCATGATGAAAGGGTTCTTCAGAGTGCACTGTTGTAGATGGTTCTATACAGAAGCATTTTGAAAATAGTTCTATGTAGCACCAAAAAGGATTATTTTATTAGTACAAACTTGACATAGTCACAGAACCCTTTTTTGGGCTGTATTTACATTTACAGCACATTCCTCATCAATCTGAAGAACCCTTTGACCATGCAAACCCTTTGGGTTCTTTGAGTGTTCCTGGTTCTATACAGAACCCTTTTCTTTACTGAAGAATCATCTCTTTTAAGAGTGTATATTAATCTCCTCTCACATCCCTGCTGATGTAATTCACATGATGCTGTGCTAGTCTTGTGGTCGTTCCTCATTGATTTCCGTGCTGCGTGATGTTTTTGATGATAGGGCTGTTTTACTGTAGTGGACTCATTAGCTGAGTGGGGGAGTATGAGAACAGTTTGTGCTTCTATTAGTCACCCAGGAGCCCCCAGGGACCACAGTCTGATCCAGCCCCCTGGTTTGAGGGTATTGATGCCAAAAAAAAGCACATGGGAGGAAATACATTTCGTTTCCAGGAGTCATGATTTGCTGTGTTTTGGAGAATCTCACGATCATGTTTATTTTGAGGCATCAACACAGTCAGAGTGGCTCATTCTAGTCCTTCATTTATACAGAGAACAAATCTAAATATGGGCCGTCACTACTGATTACACCGGACTGCTGATTAATGAAGTAATCCAGTTCTTTAAAAAGGCCAAACAATAAACATAGACATAAAGGGTCTGTCTCAATACCCAGTAAGCACATAGACAGCATTTGACGTCACAGTATGTGCAGTAGCGGACCGTGTATTTCACACCTAGGCCTTCAGTAATGCTAACCAATCTAGATTATCCAATCAATGAGTCTGAATTGTAATGGTAGACAGAAGCCAGGATCCAAGTGCAAGTATTTATTAAAACAAAACAATAAACAAACAGTTCAGGAGAGTCAATAAACTACTCACTGTGAAAACAATAACCATAGGGAAATCCAAAAATTAGGCTCAGTGCCCAGGCAAGGGTTCACAGACAACACAATAATAATCCACAGAAAGGTAATGCCCAGAAATGACAGCAATACAGGATACACTATCAAGACCTCACATAGAGTTGAGGATTAGCTTAGCTAATATAGAAGGCAGATGATGCATAACAGTCTACAGGTGAGGAAAACTGCTAGTATTCTGGTGACAGCGACCTCTGGAGACTGGGAGGGGTATTGTCCTGCTGGACTGCAACATGAATACGATGATGTGCCATAAGCCTGCTAGAGGGCCCTGGTGACACCAACTCAAAATCTCATTAGTTGAAGCAACAGTTTCATCGTCATTGGAGGGAGGGGGGCTGCAGAATTAATTGTAAAGGCCTCTGGCAGACATCTTTGACTTTGACCCTGCCTGGCAACAAATGATGGCTGAAATGTGATTGGTTAAATGCTTTAATTTTAAAATACATGTCTGGAAACAACACAACTATCGAAAAAGCTATAAAAGAAAGCAGACAGACCGTTTGGAATTATTTAATAAGTATTCGTGGACAAAATTTAATCAACATCAGTTTGTGATTCAGATATTTCTTAGGCCAGCAGAGAAGGCCTTGCAGACCCTGACGGCCCACCACTGAATATGTATGCCTGAGGAGTCTGTCTGAATTCTTAGATACCTCAAAATGCAGCTTACCCTGAGTGGCTCAGCAGATTAAGGCTTTATGATCAGAGAACCACAAGTTCACAGAGCTAGCAGCCTCCAGACAGACAATTCAAGAGGAGGTGGCTGAACAAAACATGAAAAAATAATCACAAACATCACCACTGGGCAGAACGGATTGGCCAACTGGAGCTGAAGGAGAAATACTCTTAAACATAATAAAACTCAAAGATGGCTCCCTGTGCAACTTTCAGCAGCGAGACACCAACAATACCACAAAACTCGAGACGGGCATGTCATAGCACAATTATTCACAACCCATTGAGCTAAGTAGTTGCATTTTAATTTGATTAAGCATTTATCATCCTGCTCAACACTTTGGTAGATTACATTCAGTATATATTATTAAAGAATGTGTTGAACTTAACACATTGTCATTGTGCCATCTCTACCAATTGGTAGAGGTATGCTAGACTAAAAAAATCCACATCTTGTCTGAATGCAATGCTTCGTAGTCATTCCACAAGGAATAAATGCTGAAAAATCATTCATGCTGTTGCATCACCACAGAGATGAGTGTGGTGTTTAAAAAGTGAACAAAATTAGTGTCATTGCACAATTTTTGTATTTGTAATTTATGTTCTGACCTCATTGTATGTTTAAAATGTACATTAAAAATGTGTGGGGTCTTAAACATCATGGAAACTGTTGTGCTGATTGTACTTTGCTATAAGAAGTTAAGGAAAGGTTATATTGTAGTGAAGATAGTGTTCGAAGGGCTCAAGACTGCACTTATAATGTGCATCTATGCACTTTAAGTCACCCGGAGAGTATATAAAATACACACTTCTACTGTATGTGGTTTAATGTGAAGCATTTTTTTTTGTCAAATCTGTGAAATCTGTTACATTTGAGAGACATCGTCCATATAATTAAGTACAATTTCTTGCCTTATCCATCCATCCATCCATTATCCACTTAATCCTGATTTAAGTTCAGAGTTGCAGTTAGCCCTCTACCTGCTCAAAGGCATTACAGACTATCCTAGCCAAGCCCAGGACAGGGCACCATTCCATCACTGGGTGCACACACACACACACACACAAACAATTTAGAGTACCAATTCACCATGTTTTTGAACTGTGATAGGAAACCAGAGACTCCAGAGGAAACCCACGCAGGGAGAACAGGGAAACTGCCCAGTTTGGGACCCAAGACCTCAGCACTGACAGTCAAGAGTGCTAAACCACCAAGCCACTGTGCCACCACTACCTCATAAAGACTCAAACTTGGCCAAAAAACTGCCATCAGCCAATACTGGATGCAAATAATTAGTGTAATAATCTTCACAAAATTAAGGGATGATTTAGCTTTGCTGATTAGCAATCATATTTCCTAGAAGACGCTGTAATCTTGCTAAAACACCATACGTACATGAAATCAGGTGTTTTACGTCATTGCTCCATTTCAGGATAAAATATGAGTTTTCTGATTTGGGCCTAAAAATGAGTCATAAGATATAAGTGGACCCTCTAGAGAAGGACTAGTGAAGAGTTTGTCCTGCTGTGGGCTCAAAACACACCACACTGCTCTATCACGTTCATATCCACTCCATTCAGACTCTCTGATTGGATCAATCAGTTTGTACTCATTGAAGATGCTAAAATTAGCTAAATGGATTTGTGCAACCAGAGCGGGATGGAAAACAACAGTGCAAGCTGTTCTTGTCACGTCCTCCGGTGATTGTTTTTATCCCCTTCTTTACAAATGTCTTTTTCTCCTCAGCCCTTGATTATATAGCTCAGTGGTCTAAGAGCAGTTAAAGCTGTTTTCTGCATCACCTACTGATTCAATAAGGTAGTTGTATATCTCAGGATGCAACACATCCGGCCACTGAGTGGGATCATTATTATTCTTTGATGAAAACAGACTTAATGGACATTCATCAAGCTCCCATTTCATTATTTTTTCCATAGCAATCAGGGACATCTCTACATTAGGGGCAGGTGGAACCCGGCCCCACCAGATGTCGATGTGAAGCAGTGTGTGACAATCAATAATTTTGTTTAAATGTATTTTATTTAAATATTATTTTATAACAGTGTTGTGAATTTGATTTATGAAAATGACAAAGTCCCAATACATTTAAAATATTCCTGTACGTGTTGTGTGAGGTCAGTACTTTCAGCAGTCTTCATTTAGATAGTGAGTAAGGGGCCGGTCTGTCAGCATCCGTTTAAACAAGTGATACGCTTATACTGGCCCCATGCTGGGAGCAGCCAATAAAAAATGAAAGATTTGCATACGGGAGCTTATGTGAATATCGTTTACTATCGTGATAATATTGTGAATATACTTTTCATATTCATACTTTTCAATTATCTAAAAATCCTTTTTTTGTATTGGTCTTAAGTAATATTCTAATTTTCTGAGATACTGAATTTGGGATTTTCATGAGTTGTCAATTATAATAATCAAAATTAAAAGAAATAAAATTTTGAAATATATCAGTCTGTGTGTAATGAATGGATATAATATACAACTTTCACTTTTTGAATGGAATTACTGAAATAAATCAACTTTTTCATGATATTCTAGGTCAGGGGTAGGCAACTCCAGTCCTGGAGTGCCGGTGTCTAGCACAGTTTGGTGATGTCACTGCTCTGACACTACAATTAAACATGCTAATTGCCCGCTGAGTTGAATCAGGTGTGTTTGATCACCAAACTGTGCAGGAAACCGGCACTCCAGGACTGGAGTTGCCTACCCCTGCTCTAGGTAGAATTTTATGACCATCACCTGTAGTGTACATGATGTCTTAAGACAGGCAGCATTCATGATGCAGATTTTTGGGGTATTAGCAATATCAGTGTATCTCTAGTGCAAAACTAAAGATGTGAACTTTAGACACCAACATGTTTTGACAGATGAATTAAATTAGAGGAAAATTGTCTATTAAAGCATTTCTTAAGGCTGATTACTATCTTTGCTACTTCATGGAGATTTTCTCCAGCGTGAAAGCTTGTATTTTGTGACAGTAATGACAGCATCAGTGGAATGGTTAGGTAATGAGTGATTCTGCCTTCTGCCATCTCTGTGTGAAATGTCAATCTTCATCACTGGATCAGACACCAGCCCATGACAAGAGCTGTCTCCAACCATGAAAGCCTTCAGGATGTCTGGCAGAGGAATCAATGTTCTTTTCAGTTCTGGCTCAAACTCATTCTCACCTCAGTCTCAACAGTCATATAGGCTTATAGGCTTTTAATATTTGTCATATAAAACGTCCTGACTTGATTATATAATTATATATAAGAAAAGACAGCAATGTTAAGCTTTATTATTATCTTTACTTTCGAGAGAGTTTCTTCAGAATCTTCTCTTTGGGTCTGTGTTTGTTCATGATTCCTGTGATTGTATCCATCTGCCTGGTTGATGCTTATGTTCTTCCTCTTCTACCTTCTACTGATCCAAGCATCACTGCCTTTTCCAACGAACTGGTTCTTTTCATAATGATGCCAAAACCAGAGCTTCAGTTTGGTTTTCTGAGCGCTGAGTGAGAGGTGAGGACTGATTTGGTAAAGGGTCTGATTGTGTGTTTTGTTTACTGTCTACGGCACTGAATTCTTCACCAATACCAAAGCTCAATGGTATCCAAAAACCAAACATCTGCAATGTGTATATATATACAGGTAGTCCCGGGGTTACGACGTTGATCCGATAAATAACATACTGTGGCGGCACGGTGGCTTAGTGGTTAGCACGTTCGCCTCTCAGCGCTGAGGTCTTGGGTTCGAGTCCACATCTGAGCGGAGTTTCCATGTTCTCCCCGTGTCCGCGTGGGTTTCCTCCGGGGACTCCGGTTTCCTCCCACAGTCCAAAAACATGGAGATCAGGTGGATTGGATACTCTAAAATTACCCTGGGTATGTGTGTATGTATGTATGTTTGCCCAGATATGGTTGGCACTCTGTCCTGGGTGATCCCCCTAGTGCTCGATGCAGTCCTCCAGGTGGACGGTCATTTCTGGTTGAGAGTACACTGTGTGCGACTGGCTGCCGCTTCTCACCGGAGTGTGTGTATATGAAGTGTGTTGATTGTAAAGCGTCCTTGGGTGTCTAGAAAGGTGCTATATAAGTATAATGTGTATGTATGTATGAATGTAAGCACTTATCCTATCCTAACACAGTAATTATCAAAAAACACATAAAATACATTTACTAATGAAAGGAAGCAGCCGCGTAACCATGTATTCTTCCGCTGCGCAGACCGCCGCGCACACCAAACACGAAAAAAAGCTTTATACAACAAATGGGAGATGTGTCATAACCACGAAACATTGTAACTCGGGGACGATGTAACCCGGGGACTACCTGTATATTGGAGAGTCATCATGTCATCCGCTGGTGATGGTCCACTGTTTTATATCAAGTCCACAGGCAGTGCTGCCATCTACCAGGACATTTTAGAGCACTTCATGCTTCCATCTACTGACAAGCTTTATGGAGATGCAGATTTCATTTATCCAGCAGGACTTGGTACTGCCCACACTGCCCAAAGTACCAACACCTGGTTTAATAACCACAGTATCATTGTGCTGGGCAGTAAACTCACCTGAGCTAAACCTCACAGAGACTCTATGAGCTACTGTCAAGAGGAAGATGAGAGACACCAGACCTAACAATGCAGACGAGCTGAAGCTGCTATCAAATCAAACTGGGCTTCCATACCAGCTCAACAGTGCCACAGTTCACAACTGTGACCCCCTATCAATGATCGTTCCACTGCTAATATCACTGTATATAAATAGCAGAAATACATTGTTTTTCTTTCTGTCTTTGCTTGTATGTTTTTAGTGCTGCTAAACAAAGTCCCAAAAGTCTTAGATTAATTAAAAGTAGATATGTGTGCAGCAGTCTGTCCAATGTTAAAATGATCATTATCATCACTGCAAAGATATCCAGCGTAAAACAGTTTTCTTCATCTTCAAACACCTGATTCACCTAATCAGGTACTTATTCAGCCCCTCAAAAGCTGAGTCAGAGAAAACACAGCAGAAATGTAGAGCATCCTCAGCAAGGAAAATCACTGATATAACACTTCTCACAGAATAACGTGCCAAGCCGGACTGCAACCCGAATCTCTGTTCAGGAGAAATAGTTTTGTTTCTTTCTTAAGTGTGGATGGAGATTCACTATCTGAAGTAAAAACAAATGCACAAACACCTCCAGCCTGAGTCGAGAGCATCCAGCACACCTTTAAGATCAGACAGGAACAGCAGATCTACCATCTCACTAAACGCATAATAGATTCTTCATTTACAGGAGCTCCTGTGTGACACAACCGGCCATGTCAGTGTTTTTGTCCCTCCACCTCTGTGACATTCCTATGCTGTTCTTGGAGCTTGTCTTATCATTTGGGTCTCATCCAGACAAAGATCAGGTTTTCTGGAGCAGACCTCTCGAAAAACCAGTCCGGCACCAACCTCGTTAAGCCAGTTATAAGAAAGAAAAATGATTACATAATGCATTAACTTGGTGGTGTTATTTATGACAGTGATGGCCTGATGCTAAAAACTGTTCCTGTATCTGGAAGTTGTACTTTACAGGGAGCCGTAGCACTTGCTGGAGTGGAGAAGTTGAAAAAAGTGCTTTTGTGTATGTATAGGCTGATGTCTAGAATACAAGTGTATCTCAAAAATAAAGTGACATTTTCCAAACCTTTTGTTGTTTTAATGTTGATCAGAAATTCAGAATGTCTTATTATTATAATATTTTATTTACAGTTTGAGTAAATTACTGTTCTGGTACTTTTTAATTATAGCTACCTCAAAGGTCTGTGATGAGAGCTTTAGATTTTGGGCTAGTTTAAGCTTGTATAGGGCAGGGTTTTGGGAGGTGAATTTGGCAACCCTGCTCCACCATGTGCTCTTACACGAGAAAAGGCCACAGAGTCACAGTTGCCAGGTGCGCGTTATTTACGCAATACTGAGCTATTTTAAAATTCAGACGTTATGGTGTGTGTTGTTTGGGCTACTTTAAGAATTTCCCGGAAAGGATTACATTGTGTAATTAATGTATAATTGGGGCGTTAAAACCACGAGGAGTAAAAACAGGAAGCGAAAAACTGAGCATTTGATGGAGATGTCTTAGAGACTTCATAATGTTAGATGATTGGAATGAGATATGAAATTCTAGATTAGACCAGAGAGGAAGGAGAAGGAGATACTAGGGTTTAAATTGTTTTTTTTTTCAAACATATGTATTTTCTTTCGTTTTTATTATTATTATTATTATTATTATTATTATTATTATTATTGAATACCCACACATATACAGTATCTTTATCAATAATAATAATAATAATAATAATAATAATAATAATAATAATAATAAAACAAAATGCTTCAACAAAATATAAAAGAAACTGAATGACAATATAAGGTTTATTTTTAGTGAGTTCACAAACGAACATATGTGAACATTCGTAAATATTAACACACACACACACACACACACACAAGTTTTCATAATGAATTTATAACATAATAGTTTTAAACATGTTTTATTCTTAATAAGTTAATGGAATGTACGTTTAAATTAGGATTTAAGCTTGGTACGCGTGTACATTTTTAAACGCCTGTGATTGGACGCTTTAGATTTTGGTCTAGTTTCAGCAGTAGGGCGACTTTCTGTCAGACATTGGACCAGGGGAATTTTTTAGGGGACCTGGCAACCCTGGGCCTGAGCGCTCATACGCACGCGGGTGAAGCTGACCGGTTTCATGGCCAAAGTAAACAGAAGCTCTTCGGGCTGCAGAGCAATAGTCATGGCAGGTCAGTTTCTGTCCAGGCCCGCTCAGCAGAAGAGCGGACAGCAGAGGCTCGTTAAACTTCAGCGCAGAATGATGTCGGCCAGCACGGAGGGTCAGGGGAGCAGGACCCCGGCGAGGGCGCAGCAGGACAGCCCCGGCTCGCTTTCGCTGACCGTCTGCTCGCCCCGCACACTGATGTACCGGGACGTCAAAGCGTTTCTCAGTGAACTCGGCGGAGACCCCCGCGAGGCTCGATATTGGCTGACGCAATTTCAGCGCGCGAATCGCTCTCAGGCGCCCGCGTTCGCCGTGCTAGAGGTGAGCCGGGTCAGCGGACTGATGTCAGTCAGCGCAGGAGTGAATGAAAGCAGTTTGCTGACTCCAGACTAACTTTAACTCGTGGAGTCTCAGGAGTCGAAAATCAGCAGCTGCTGTATTTGTCAGTAGAGAAAAAAATTAATGATTTATTTTTTCAGCTTTAATCTGGAAGAATTTTCAGTATAATTTTCTCCACATTTCTTCTGCTTTCTTAGCCTCTTAAAATAATTTCTACACATACAGTATTTTTTTTATCAATAATAATAATAATTATTATAACAACAATAACAGAAATGGAAGGTTCGTGAACAAACTTTATTTTGGCTTGTCTAAACCAGCCATTGATTGCTATGTGGTTCCTAATTGTTGCTACTTTGTTGCCAAGTGGTTGCTAGGCTGTGACCATGTGGTTGCTAGGTTCTTGTTAAATGGTTGCTATGTGGTTCCTAGGCTATTACGATTTGGTTGCTAGGCTGTTACTGCGTGGTTGCTAGGTTGTTACTACACAGATGCTAAGTGGTTGCTATAGGCTGTTGCAATTTGGTTGCTAGGTTGTTGCTAGGCTGTTGTGATTTGGTTGCTAGGTTGTTTCTAATTGGTTGCTAGGCTGTTGCAATGTGGTTGCTAGGGTGTTGCTATGTGGTTGCTAGGCTGTTGCTAAGTGGTTGCTATAGTCTGTTCCTACATGGTTGCTAGGCTGTTGCTACATGGATGCTAAATGGTTGCTTGGCTGCTGTGATTTGGTTGCTAGGGTATTTATTATGTGGTTGCTAAGTTAGAGGTCTGCGTGAGACTTTTTAAATCTGCTCCCGCTTGTTTTCCTTCCACTCCTGCCCGCTCCCACCAAAAATCAGCAGCGTTTCAAAATATTATTTAGGTTACAATTAATCATTATTAGGGCAGCACAGAGGGACAGTGGACAGCGCTGTCCCATTTCCTCCCACAAACACATGCTGTCACTTAAACGCACTCTCCACAGCTGAAACTGGCTGACCGTCTATATGCACCATCATTTCTGTAGCACAATGACGCACACTTCATGGTCATGTGATTGGTTGCCCCTCCAATATTGTGAATGAGTTTATTACCTTCTTACTGATTTATTAGCTGTTTTAAGTTCATTATGCAGCCTAATCGTCACATGATTATTATCATTTTCTAGACTATTTATTCATTTGCGGGATTTTTCTACATGTATATGTGGTCCCTCTCCTGCATCGTCTGGACTGATTGAATGCCGGGTCCCGCCAAAAACAATTAAATTTAGTCCCGCGCCGCAAGATATTGTGACGGGTCCTGCGGGACTCCTGCTGGAGTATATACTGAGGCTCTAAGTGCAAGCTTTATTTATAAGGACATGTTTTAACTACATATTGATGAGCAGACATTGAGGAAACTGGTACTAGATGAAGGGAACATATAAATAAACGTGGAAATGAGCAGTTGAATGTTCAAAAACAATAGAAATACAGAAATGTCTGAGGTAGGTGCAGCGATCTGCCGTTTTTGTTTACCATGTATTTTGTTGCACTTGCAGTTATTGGCCACCAGATGTCTCACTACAGTTTTTATAGTAACAGCTACTAAAGATGCCGTCATGCAACTATAACATCCAAATCAATGCAGACTTATAAGTAGTCCTCCTCTGTAGTGACCACAATGCATGAAAGGACTAGGGATGTACAGTCAGACCTGAATAATGATTTGTTCTCTCCTGTTCAGATTGACCCCTCTGTGTTTAAGAGTCGTGAGATGGTGCAGAGCCTGGCCTTTGGCCTGTCCTTCCTGCAGCGTATGGATATGAAGTCAGTGGTGGTAATGGCTCTTCCTCCTGAGCTGGTGCAGAAGGACTGTGGAGCAGATGGACCAATTTCCTCTGACTGCAGGACACTACTGGTGAAGTACTGCCAAGCTCTCACCGAAGCCCTTCAGCACAACTCTGCCAATGTCATGCCTTTCTTTAGCGCTGAGGCACTGCTGCAAGTTCAGGAGCCTCAGCACGGTGGCAGGTTAGTCAGCCCACTCACCAAAAAGTGCCTCCAGAGATTAAAAACAGGCAAACTTGAGTGTTCAGCCACAGAATATATCTGGCTAATGAGATGTCAGCTAGACGAAATCACATACTTTCAGTTCAACATCGTAAAATCAAAAATTCGGGGATATTTTATATGCAAATGGAAGCATTTGCAAAACATACACTGTATGTTCAAATATCTACAGATTTGCAAATTCACACACAGCTTGTCTGTATTGCCCATAGACGGGATACCTTGGTAGACAATGCCAGTCCATTGGCTTCATGCTGCAGTCATCTTGTCAAATTTGTAGCCACAGTTTGAGTTGAATTCATCCCGTTCCCTCATTTGGTTACCCCGCCGCCTAATTTTTTGGCACAGCTGAAAAATCATTTTGAAGCTTGTTTGCTCCAGCCCAGTTTAATTCCTGCTCTGCTGTCTGCACATGCTGCCCGTTTGCCCATTTGGCCACGTCGCACCCAACCAAGTATCGAAGATTGACATATCGTTTTGAAAAGTACCATATTTTGATTGATTTGATGTGATCCTAATTTTGTTTTCTACAAAAACTGAGAAGTAGTTTGGGCTGATTTCTCCACAGTATTCTACATTTTTTGAAATCCTGTTTTTGTGGGTTTTATGAGCTGGAAGCCCAAATTATGTGAAAATAAACAAATAAATACTTGAAATCGTTTAAATTGTGGGCCCTGAATCTATAATCTATGAACGTTTAACTTTTTGAATGTAATTATGGAAATTAATCAACTTTTCCATGATATTCTAATTTTTTGGGATGTGTCTGTATGTTACTAAGTCACACTAATTATCATACATTGTAACTACACTGTGTGTGTATTAGTGTCAGTCCCTCTGTGGTGGTGGACACGTCCCTGTTGCAGTGGAGTCTGGACTGTGGGGCTATACCACTGGTGTGTCCTGTGGGTCGTGATGCCTCCAACTGCTCTCTGCTCCTGGACTCGGTTCAGGTCACCGCAGCCATCTCTCGAGCTCTACAACCCCTCAAAGTCATGTTCCTCAACAGCCGGGGCGGTCTCCGGAACCAGAACCACAAAGTGAGTGTCTTCATGTTAATGTAAACTAAGCACCTTATATTAAACCACTCAACAGTGACATTATAAACCAAGTTATACAGAGTTCCCTCAAATTACATTTTTTTGGGTCAAAATCTTAATTGATTAAGCTTCTCAGCAGCCGAAAGATATCAGCCAATGAGGATTCAGCTGGTAAGCACCTGAACGTAACTGCTGCATCATTTAAGGCGGAAGTGGAAGCTAACAGAAATCACCACAAAGCACAGCAGAAATCACAAGAAACAGCAAAAATCATGGTAGCCACCCAAATGTAACTGTTGTGGCATTTAAGACAGAATGGGAATCTCAAATAGAAATCACTTCATGTAGATATCATCACAAAAAACAGCAAAATCTAAGGCCCCGAGTGGCTCAGCAGGGTAAGACGCTGACACTATGACCAGAGGATCGCGAGTTCAAATCCCGGGCATGTTTGCCATCAACAGCCGGGGCCCAAGAGAGCAAAAATTGTCAGTGCTCTCTCTAGCAGGTAGATGGTGCTCTCTCTCCCTATCATTTTCACCTTACAGTGGACAAACATGATGTGGTGACTAAACAATGACTCACAGTGACTGTGACACGAGGGAGCTAAATAGTAACATAATAAGTAACATGGGATTAAACAGCAGGGCTGTGCAATAAACAAGACATGATGTGGCTGAGGTGGAGACATGATGTGAACAAGACACGTGGAAGACGTAAACAAAAACTTGGCGACAGGACAGCACATGGGGAAACGTAAACAAACAGAGCACATGACAGGACGGGGCCACGTATAAGGCAAATGGTGGGAGGGTTACATCCATCGAGTACTTTTGGGATGACTTGGGTAATTGGGAATGAGGTGGAGTGGTGCTCATCCAATATCCGACCTCACTAACTCTCTTGTTGCTGAATGCAGTCAAATCCTCACAGCAATGCTCCAAAATATAGGAAAAATCCTTTCCTGGACAGTTGAGTTACTCCCAACAAAAGCAAGATAAACTCTTTTTAATACCCTTTTATTACTTTTTAATTAATCAATTAGTTAATTAGAAAATATAGGACGTCTAATGTGAACAGTGATGTTTTTTTGTGATGCTTTTTGATAACACATTTTGTTTTGATGGGACAGCTGACATTAAGAAAAGACATTAAACAGTAGTGCCACCTAGTGCTGAAAATAGAAACTGCATTTATTCTACTATTACTGTGCATATTATTGGTACATCTTGGAGTTTGTGCTGTTATACGCTTATACATGGTGAACTGCTTAAAAACAGACTTTGTAAGTTAAGCTTTGAAACTGGTGTGTTTGCAGGTGGTAGGGACAGTGTCATTACCAGCTGATCTGCCCATGCTGTGGTCAGCGGAGTGGCTGTGTGTGCTGGAGCGCAGACGGGTCAGTGCTATTGCTCAGCTCTTGAATCAGCTTCCTGCTGAGAGCTCTGCTGTGGTCACCTCAGCAAACACGTTACTGACTGAACTCTTCAGTCATAAAGGTGAGATAAGCAATGGGTGACTGTTTTAGCCATTTTAATATATCTTCACCAATTTCTGAGAGGAGAGTGTCCTGTAAACTGGGATTTTTACTACTACTACTACTACTACCTGCATATACAGGTTCTTATAATAATAAATTACATTAATATTATAATAGATGTTAATAATCTTAAATATTCTGTATAAAGGAAATCTAAGATGAATGGAACACTTGTATTCTATGACATGGATACCCCCCCCCCCCCTAATCTCAGGACCAGGGCAAAATAACCCAACACAGGGTTTCAGTTTAGAGACATTGCCTGGTGGTCATATCCTGGATGCTGTGAAAAGAATTCCCAAAGCTTTTAGTGGGCACCGGCGATGTACTTCATTGATAACATTTGGAAAGGCCAGCTTTCTACTGCAGAGATGGACTCAGTCCAGGTCTCTGATTTTATCAGGCAGGTTGCAGAAGGTAGACTAAGTAACAAACCAAGCTCCTCAGCACAGGCTCTGTTTATTTTATTTTATGTTGTTTAACATAATTTAAATGAGCATTCTTACAATATTTGCTTGAATATGTTTTATTATCTGCTGTATTTTATTACGTTTAATTAACTAATCAATAATGTGCTATAAAAAGGTGTTATTGTTATTATTGTTGATTGTCGTTGTTGTTGTTTCAGTGCCACTTTGTTGTTCATAATTTAATTGGGAAAGGTAAAGTGTCATATTTTATATTAATTACATGTAAAGTGATATTTCAAACCTTTTTTTGTTTTAATGTTAATCATTATTGCTCACGAAAATCAGAAATTCATAATCTCAAATGATTTGTAAATAATCGATTTTATATTTGTAAAATTACCATATTAGTTCATTTGATATTAGTAATAATTAATATTAGCAAATATATATTGTTAATATAAAATACTTTGAAATATGTCACTATGTGTACTAAATATAAAATATTACAGTTTCAATTTTTTTAATTAAATTATGAACATAGATGAACTTTTTCATGATATTCTAATTTTTGGAGATGCACTAGTCTTGTTAATACACTATAAGAATATGTGGACCTCGAGTATTGGGTCATTACCATTTCACACTGTAACTGAACTGAGGGCAACTATTTTTGGACAAAATTGCAACATCAGCAAATTCTAAAATATCACATGTGGTTGTTGAAGTGAACCTTGTGACCATTATCTCTTATGTGGTTGACCAGTTGTGATGCTAAGTTATTATATAGCACCAGAAACGCGTCCCTGACGCTTGGGGATTTTTTATTTCCAGTTTCTTATTCATATGCCCATATAAATGACATTTAAAGTGTATGTTCTGATTAATTATCCTATTATAGCTGAGCTTTAATTTCTCTTTTCCAGGTTCTGGCACCCTGTTCAAAAATGGAGATCCCATTCACAAGTATGTAAATTTGTTATCTAATTGTTTATTTATTCTTAAGAAGCTTTTAAACATATAAAACTATTTTTTTTAATTAAAAAATATTTTTTATAGCTTTTAAGACCCTTTCATCATTAAATGATTATTCATTTATATTCATTACTATAAAAAATAAATAAGAATGATGTATAAAATCAGATACATGTGGTTTGCCCCCTGTTGGATTATCCATGCACTGCAGTCACCAGAGGATACATGCAGATTGTTTAAAAATGAAAAATAAAAAAATAAACTTTAATTCGTGTTCTGTATGTTTTTATTTCTGTGAGCAACATGCTGTGAGCAGTATATTCTGGATGTATCATATATGATACAAAACTCATATACAGTGTTGCATGTTAAATTTTATGTAAATTTATTTTATTTGTAATTGGTCAGAAGGTCCAAGAGACATACCAGTTTCAAAGAATTAGGCTCACATTACCAGGCTGAAGAGACAAAAATTTGGTCTTTAGCCTTAATGTGGCTCAGATCTGATGTTTTCAGGCTGTGTGGACGTCAAATCCCATCTTTTTTAATCATATCTGAGTCACTTTCATATGTGGTTCTAGATCAGATACATATCAGATCCGTGGTCATGTGACTTGAGTGTGAGGTCAGATCAGATTTCATGTCTTTTTGCTTGTACACGTGTGTAGTGGGTGAGGCAGCGTTGG
>BRDA01023059.1:0-11348 GCA_036984385.1 Crenuchus spilurus
TGTTCTATTCTGAATAAAATATTAGATGTTGGCACCTCCACATCATTGCATTCAGTTTTTATTCACAATTTGTTTAGTGTCCCAATTTTTTTGGATTCTGGTTTGTAATACTGATCGACATTAAAACAAACAAACAAACAAAAAACAGCAGTACTTTTAAATGAATTTCAATTTGACAGTGGAATTTGTTATCGTTTGCCCTGGTTATCCTACAATTTATCAACTTTTTGCGGGGAAATTTTGTCCCAGTTATTGTTCATCTGCCCGGTTTTTGTTGGCATGCCTACATAACTCACTGCTAATTTCACTAAAACAAAGCTAGCACCAACATGTTCATTGTTTCTCTGGCTTTGTTTCTCATTTCTGTGACTTTGTTTCTTGTTGATGACGCTTAAAACAAGCAAAAACATGACACACTAAAATGAGGGCAGTAGTGCCTGAAAACGGTGCAAAAACAAAACGCGGCTGAGAACCTTGAGAATGGGTGTACAAAACAATGGCTACCGGCTGGACCACACCAGCACTCTCTAAAACAGAGCGTAAACCTGTAAGAGTGATGTTAAATGTTCATTTATCCATTTCATTAGTCTTTAGTATTTATTTCTCATTGTGTTCTGTATGTAAAACTATAGTTATTCTGTATAAAATTTATGTTTGTTAATATTGTGGACTGTCTGGAACAGATTAATTGGATTTACATTATTTCTTATATGGCTTCACTTATCGTTCATTTCAGGCACTTTAGAACAGATTAATGAGTAAAACCGATGTTCCACTTTTTTATTTAAATTGCAGTTTGGCATGCTTTTATTTGATTTTTAAATTGACAGTACTTTTATTAGAATGTCAGATTGACAGTACTTCTAGTTGAATTTTTATTTAATATGAATATTTGATACCAATTTGGATTTTAGCTCCACAGTACGTTTTTAATTTTTATATATTAATTATATTTGGCATGCAGGTAAAAACTTGAAGCCAAATTGTCAAAGACTAAGGAATGTTGCAGACGGAATTTGAAAGATTTATATTTTGTTAGAAGGTCATTAGGAATTTAGAGTAGAAGCTGGCCTTCTGGGTAATTCAGACAGACATGTTAGATGTATGAAGTCACCCAGCAGTAAAACATTCTGAATTGATTTTTTCATTAATTATTAATTCCCTTCTGAGTCTTGGAGCCCAATAGGTGATAACACACAGAGTGTTTGTCACACTGAACTCTCTAATACTGAAGAAGTGAGACCACTGCGGTTGTGTGCCTGCTGATAGAGCAGTTCTTCTTCATTTTAATTTGAGCTAATGGTCTAACATGGCAATCTCTCTGACAGAGCAATCTTTCTTAGTGAGCGGAGGCTTTGATCTGTTACTGTTTCTTCAGCTTCAGTCTTTATGCTCTTTATATGGACAAGTGTGGACAATTCTTTTAAAGTTCTCAGCCATCTGCAGGGTAAGAACATAACAGACTTACACAGCTCAAGACAGAATATATATATTTATTTATTGTTGTGCTAAACTTGGTAAAAGGATTGTCAGTCAGTTCAAAGACAATGCTTTTTAGTGCAAGATTGCAAAGAGTTTGTCTTTCACCATCTACAGTTTATAATATTATGAAAAGATTCAGGGAGTCAGGGGAAATCTTGGTCCCTAAAGGCCGAAGACAGAAAACACTGCTGAATATGTGTGACCATTGAACCCGTAAGCAGTATTGTTTGAGAAAGCATCATGTTACGATGATGGATATACCCAAATGGGCTCGGGAATACTTTGGACAATCTGCCACTGCATCAAGAATACTGTCACATGCCCGCCTCAGCCATGCCTATAGCCCCGCCTCAGTCACGTGTTTCTGTTGTGTGTATTATCTTTTGTCCCCGCCCTCATCTTGTCGAGTCATGTCTCACCGTTATCACCTGTCTTGCTCTCTTCCAGCCCTGCCGTATCATTCACTGAGCTGAGTATATGTGTTATTTAAACTCCCCTGTGTCTCTTAACCTTTGTCAGTCATTAAATGTATCAGCGTCGTGTTGTTAACTTAATGTTTTACAATAAAGCTATGCGTTTGATTCCAACCTCTGCATCCTCTCCACCTGCTTCATCTGCTCTTCATCAGACATTACAACTACAGAGAAAATATTTTCTCTGTATATTTTCTGTTAATTAAATGTCAAATGCAATTTAAAAATTACAAAATTACCTTTTTATTGCATGTTTTGAACTTGTCTGGATAACAAAGTTTGATTTGAGGTCTTCTCTTCAATGCACAATGGGGGCCAAATAAGACCCCTGCCCCACTTCTGGGATATGTAGTTTTAGTTAGAGACAGAATTATGCTTAAATAGTGATGGGTGCTAAGGTGTCTCTGAGAAAAGCATGCTGTGAGAAATAAATGTCTTATAGACTATTGTATGCTCACACAGTATATGCACACATGTTTATGATGTTAACAGTCTCTTTATGTATTTATGTAATCAGGTCTAGAGATGGATGGTGTCCTGGAGGCCACACTCACTCTGTGTGGATGTAAAGTGCTGTGTAGTGTTCTCTGTCTACCTGCTTTTAAGGACTCCATTTCCTCTGTCAGTCTCTGCTGCAGTTGCCTGTTACTCTTCACAGATCTCTCCATCACTGGTAAGCAGACGTGTAGATCATATTCTGCCTTCATAAGCTCATCAAGTCATTCAAAGCTAGATTAAAAACACAAGGTTAGTTAAACAACATTCCTGTGAGATCTGATAACGGCAGGTTGTTTGTCCAGCTGTGTCATTCTGCTTACTCTGAACTTTGGTCAACTATTTTAAAACATTAGCTTGCCTGATCTACTGTAATATCTTTCATTTAAGTCCTAATACCAGGAGACTGATCATGTCCAATTTACAGAAAGTCTTATACTTAAAAAACAGCTGCTTTTAAAGACCCCACTCCTTGACCTCAGTGTTGTCAGGATGGGTGGATTGATTCTGAAATATTGCTACTTCCAATCCTAATATTTTATTTCAGTCAAGGACCTGTTCAATCACTCACGCTGGCCATGGACTGTTCAGGCTTCTGCCCTTTAGCAAATGCTACCACAGCATGCGGTGCAAGACCACCAGACTCAGTAGAAGCTTATAGCACCAATCAGACTTCTGAACTCCCTTTAACACACACTTAAGATGCTGGACCATTGGAACTGCTGAACACACACAAACTGTTTAATTAAACATATACTGCTAACAAACACAGACATATCTTCAAATGCAGCTGTTGTGCAATAATTAATGTTATGCATTTTATCACTTTTCAGTATTGTAAGTTTTACATGTGTTACACTGTGTAATATGTGTAATATTCAATTCTTATATCCGTATTTGCATAATTTATTTTTTATACTGTATTCCAAATGTATATTTGTCTAATTATTTTCATGCCTACTATCTATAGTCTAAAATAGACTGTATCTAATATTATTTTGCACATTTGTGTCTAGAGAAACGCACTTTTGTTCAGCTGTACACTCCTTGTTGTATAGTCTGAATGACAATAACTTTAATTTTGACTTTGAAATTTGACCCTCACTTGAAAGATAGACAGAAAAAAGAATATGACGGAAGTACAGCAGCCTTCATCACAAAATATGTTAGATGAGTAAAAATATTTCAGCTTTTGATTAAAGTGACATATTTCAAGCCTTTTTGTTTAAATGTTGATTCTGTTTGAATGATAATTTACTCAAACTTCAAAATAAAAAACCCTAGAAATGTAAGATTCTGCATTTCGGCTTTTCATGAGGTCATACTTACTGACCAACAGTAAAACAAAAAAGGCTTGAAATGTCACTTTACTATAAACTATTTAAACCAATTTTATCATATTTTACGTCTGATTTCAAATATATATATTTTGAAACGTTTCTGTAGTTTTTGGTTATGTATATAAAGGACCCTTCCTATACGAGCGTAAACTTGTATGGTTCAAATAACTGCCCTGGGGCATTGCAAAGATGTCCACAGAGTGGATAGACTTACATAAGGATTTGTTTGTAGTCAGATAACTATCCTGGTTTATTTTAGTATTCCAGCATGTTACATTTTGCCCTACTGTATGATTTCACAGATGAATATTACTGAAAATGTAATTGGTTTGAGAAACGCCGAAAATTGTTAACCTTAGAACCCGAAGGTCTGTTCAGAATGTTGCATTAATCAGACCCCTTTGATATCTCTTTCCAACAAGTCTCAAAGTTCATTATCTGTCTATTATTGTTCCATTAATGTTCTTCATGTTCATGTTCTTCTAGTCTTCCTGGCCTACCTCTGGAGTGCAGCACCCAGACCAGTGTTTTTTCACCCATCCTCTGACGTCATCGCTCTACGCTTCATGCTGTTCCTCGGCCACACGTATGGGGTAGTCCTGATGATGACTCCACTTCTAGTGGCCGTGGAAGTTCTAGTTCGTCTCCTGTGTCCTCAAGAAGATACAATGCCAAATAACGCAGAGAACAAGCTTAACGATTCATGTCCAACTGTGTTGGTGATGGACATTGATGGAGAAGCTTTGGAGATAGAACCGCTGGACAAAAAAGAGGGACAGAGAAAAGGGATACTCTTGAAATTCTTGAAAGCAATGGGCTTCCTTGGTTGCCTTTTACTGTGGAGCATGAGTGGAACCTATGCAGGATCCAGCTGGAGGCAAGATCAATCATTGGTCAGCGAGTGCCTGGATGGGGGAGGTTCTCTGTCCGCATGCCTTCCTTGTCTTCTGACTGGCTCTTCACCAATCAGGGGTCAACACTCCTGGGTTCTTGCTGCCATAATGCTTCTGCTGGGCCTGACAGGAGATTTAGGCTCATTCTCAGCAAAGTTAGCCCAAATCCCTTTACTGGGTTTCAGAAGAAATCATCACCGTGTGTTCAGAGATGAGGGAAGTGTTTTCAGTTTACATTTAGGAGCACATCGTGAAACAGAAGTAAACAGAATGAGGGAAAACAGAAAAGAAAAGCGGACTTCTCTAGCCCTCTTGCTAATGAAAATGCTCTGGGATCACAGTGCTACTGCTGCATCAAAGAGAGTCAACAGCTGCATTGATCAAAGCTCACAGTTTGCATATAATGACAAACAATGGCACCTTGGAAACTCGGTTCCATTATCTGGCCAAACAGGTTTGACTGAGTGCTGTAAATTACAAAGCAAGGGCATCCTGCTTGTCTCACAACTGCAGATTGAACTTCCCCTGAAGGGTATTAAAGCTGAGGAGAGCACAGGACATAACCTTAACTCCCATGAGATGTGGCTTTGGGAGCCTCAGAGGGAAAGTCCCGGCCTGAGAGGAGAACTAATGACAGGACTAGTGTGTGGCCTGCTGGTGTGTGTTTTTCCTACAGTTCTTAGCACCAATGTTCTGCTCGTCAGCAACCTGGAGATGCTCGTTGTGTATTTTTTAAAACACCTGCTAATCCAAAGGCACAGTCAATAAGAGCTTAGCAGGGTGCACATTCCCGTGGGTCGTACAAGTACTGGAGTCATTAGAACTCTGCTCAGCTTGCTTATTTAGTTCATTAATTTTCACTCTGTGGCTAGAAGTATAACTTGCTCCAGTGCTGTAAATAGTGACTAACAGTGGCTACGTTTGCTTTTTAGCAAGCAAAATATGATGTATTCTTTCAATATTTTCCATTCTTTTGATAAAGAAAAGTAAACAAAACATTTGCAGTCTGTTGTGGCCAAACTGGATGAATTTGAACAATAAGTACACTGTTTGGAAAAGAACACTGTTCAACAAAACACAAACAATATAAATGTACTTTTAAATGACATGGTCCTTAATGTCCAACCAAGTAGCTAAATGGATAAATACTTTGACTTTTCCAATAAAACGGAGTACAACAGCTTATAACAGTAAAATTAAAAACATACTGAAAAGTCTTAAGACAGACCTGCAGCAGAGCAGATGGGCAGATTCATGTTTGGCCAACAGAAGGTTTAACTGCTACACCAAAAACCATTAACACTACATGCTCATCTAGTTTTAGAGAATACTGACGTGTACAACTCCACCAGAAGTTAGCAAGTGTTGAGTCCACAATCTCAACACATCTTTTCCAGACACAACGTAACCCAGGGGTTAAAGAAGGGGTGGAGTTACGTTGTATAAACATACAATCTCCTTAAATATATTCTACCATATGACTGGAACTGTCCCTCTTTTACTGAATTTCACCATCATACAGGAAGTATCCTTGGTTTTCATTATAGACATCTGGTCAAGCATTGACCCTATTGGATTAGGATGGTCTTGTGAGTGGTTTTTTTTTTTGTGTGATTTTTGCTTTCTCATGTAGATGGAGATATTTTTGTAAAATACTGGTGTGGATGAAGAATTTTTTTTCTTCAAAACTGAGGTAAAAAATACAACTATGTTTACATTTTTCTTTGTGGGGGAGGCCTTATTGATAGCTGAGCCTGTGAAAACACTGACCCAACAAAACAAAAATGACTCAGCAAAATAAGCTTCTTATTGTAGGATTCTAATATTTTTCACACAAAGACAATCAGTGAACTCCTAAATGATGTTGAAAATTGCACTTAGGAGTTTTAATTATGAATGCCTTCATTAAATCATGACTGTTACTCTTCAAGCATACAGAGACAAGCCCTGCCAGCCTCCGACTCCTTTTAGGAAGGCAGCCGTGTTGGATTTCATGATGCATTCATCATACCGTGTACACATTAATGCACAAGAGCTCTTTGCCGGGGACTGTTTATAGCAGCCTAATTCACAGGGCTTGTATATAAATAAATAATGTAAAGCCTTCAGAGTGTGCCGTAACATTGCAATTGGTCGTCCTATTATTTGTGTGCTTTAAGGTACTTATTTTGTTTTTGACACTTGAAAGTAAGAACTGCGTAATGCAACTGTCAGAAGCAACACAAAGGTTTGTTATGTTTATGGTTTTAACCGCTTGAAGTGCTAAAAAGTGAATCATAATTAACTGCCATGCAGTTATAATTATCCCTGATCACAGATGGCAGTTTCTAAAAGCAAACATAATTAGTGCGGCGTATTTTATAGATAGAAGCGAAATAAAACAGGGCACCGAAATAGGCTTTGAAACAGTTCTTTGCTTTTAGCACCTGTCAGTTTACGACTGAAAGGCCATAAGCCTGTGGCCATTTGGCATGCATGAGCTCCTCTTCTAAAGATAAGTAAATTGGTAGGGAGGAGATAAACAGCATAATAAATGAGTGATTCTGAGTGCTCCAGCCTACAGAATAAAAGAGCCATCCTACATTTCATCTTCTTATATTTATGTGCTCTCCTGATGTTCACTAATGACATTTGTGTGGTTTTATGTTCCAAAAATAGACAAAATGCATTTTACATGATCATTTTCCAACCTCGCTTTGTCCCATCAATGCCACATCAAAAAATAGAATACTGTGAAAGTTATAATTCCTAAAGGAAAAGTATATTTTACATTATTTACACATAATTTTACATTTCAAGTTTTTTTGTTTTACTGTGATCAGTATGGTTTAGAGCTCATGAAACTCAGAAATCCAGAATCTCACATTAGTAAAATATTTCATCTCAGGTTTGAGTAAATTACTATTCAAACAGTATCAACATTAAAACAAAAAGGCTTGAAATATTACATTTACATGCAATACATATAAAAATACATGACCGTTTACTTTTTGAATTCAATTATGAACACAAATGAACTTTTTCATGGTATTAATATTTTCGAGTATGTATATATCTCTGAAAAAATGAACACCACTCCAAATGCCCAGACCTGAGCTCCACTGAAAATGTGGCCAAGAGAAGATGGATGGTCATTACATAAAGCTGAGCTTGAATTTTAGCTCTAGGACTGACATAAAGTTACCCAACAGTAATGTGAAAGACTGCTGGAGAAGCTTATTGCATCAAATATTGATTACTGAACTGTTCCTAAGTTAAAACATTCGTATTGTGCTTAAAATTAATATGAACTTTTATCTGAGGTTTGAAAACACTGCATTTGTGTAAATACATGCTCTAAATTAGAGCATTTTTTATTTGGAATTTGGGAAAAACACTGTCAGTCTAGAATAAAACATTTACATTTACATTTGAGGCTTTTAGCAGATACTCTTATCCAGAGTGACTTACAAGAGTGCTTTGCTGTTTATCCAGGAAGGATCCCTGGCTAGTTAGTGTAGGATAGAATCCAGAAGATATCTCAAGCTTAGATGCCAAATACAAAAGTCAGTATGGATGCCAAGATACACAATACTCATTCAACATACCTAGAAGCTTAGATACTCAATTTACATTGACATTAAAGTAATGACAATAACGACATAAGTAGTTGCAGCCTTTAGTGAGTACAGGATAAGAACTCTGGGAAGAGATGGGTCTTCAGTCATTGTTTGAAGTGACTCTACCATTTAGACTGGTACGAGGGCAGAGAAAAGTCTGCATGCTTCTTGTAGGATGGGGGGTCAAGCCGAGCTGTGCTTGAAGCTTGAAGGGCTTTTGTATCACATCGAGTTTTGACCACTGTCAGGGGCATCGTAGTGGGGGGGGAGGGGAGGGGAGTGGCACTGAGTTACCAGGGCCCCAAGTGTGGAGAGGGCCCTTGAGGAGTCTGGAATTTTATTTTCCTTTAAATAAAAAAAATAATATTTAACAATAGGGGGCGGGGCCCTGGGCATTGCTTGTGCATAGGGCCCAGAATAGGGCCCAGTGCTACGCCCCTAACCACTGCCATCAAGTATAGAAGAGCTGGTAAATTCTTGGCCACCATCAGGGTTTTGAATCTGACGGGCAGCTACAGGTAGCCAGTGAAGAGAAGAGTTACATGAGTGTATTTCAGAACATAAATAAATGTTCACTTTATTCCAACGCCGACATATAAACATGAGGAAATGATACACTACTGCATTTAGCATTTATTCCATGTAGTTGCTAAATCCTAATATTTGGACATGTAGATTCACATGAAAAAAAAAAGCTCTGAACTGATAAGAGGTTAAATATCAACCAAGCTGCAGGTAGGCAATGAAAAAACAACTGTAGGCTAAGTTTAAACTAAAACAATTACATCAAACGCAAAAAAGAATAATTTTTACATAATCTTTTGACATACTGGTGGTGGATGAGGTCACAGCTTCCTGTGGGCAGCTGGTCTGTCTGTCAGTGTCACTGTAATGAAAACATCTGCTGAAAAAAGTTGCTGAAAGGTTCAGACAAATGCAAGCAGAAGCAAGCCATGCTGTGAAAACATTAATAATTCATATGTTTACCAGAGGCATTTCTCCCTACGTTCCCATTGTTTCTGTGTAGCCTGCTCACTCCACAAGAGATCGCTGGTGCTATTTTTACATTGCAGGCAGTGTTTGGACCAGTGTGTCACTCAGGATTCTTTCTCGCTGGCAGGTTGAAGGCCATGTGAACTGCAGAACAATAGTGACACATGAGCAACAGCACTTACAGTGTACACTCTACAGTATTTATGTCTTTGTAACTGCTTGAAGGCATTGAAGATGTTTTACAGTTTGGCCAAAAGACCTATTTGAATTGGATTAAATGTACATGGGGACCTGCGGCAATTTCTTCTTTTACAGGAACTCCTCGGTGTGTTTTTTTAATTATGTCCAGAACCACCATGTCTGGTTTTTTTCCTTTGTCCTGAATTATCTGCTAACTGTAATACAAATGTCAATGATTTTCCATGCCGATGTAATCTCACAATGGAACATTTCTGGCCACTGCTACTAGCTGTATTACAGTAGTACTACAGCACAGATCCACTAAAACATTCACAAATAATGCATATAATAAATAAATAAATAAATAAATAAATAATGTGCATCAGGGAAAAAATAATAATTAGCGTGATCATGACTGTGTTCATGTTTATGGCTCTAACACCATAATCAAGTTTGCAGACACCACCACAGTGATCAGCCTGATCAGACGATGAGTCGGTCTACAGAGATGAGGTGCAGAATCTGACTACAATGTGCCACAACAATAACAACCTGGCACTCAACGCCTAGAAAGGCAAGGACATCATCATGGACCTTAGGAGGACCAGAAGCCAGACTCACTCCATCATCTACATCAGCAGAGCTGCAGTAGAGCAGGTGTCTAGCTTCAAGTTCCTTGGTATCCACATCTCCAGTGCTCTCACCTGGTCTGCGAACTCCTCCATCCTGGTCAAAGGTGGCACGACAGAGCCTTCATTTCCTTTGGAGCCTCAAGAAAGCTCATCTGTGTCCTAAGATCCTGGTGAACTTCTTCTGATGTGCCAACTGCGTCTCTGTGTGGTACGGCCATGGGCGTCGTAGTGGGGGGAAAAGTGGCACTGAGTTACCAGGGCCCCAAGTGTGGAGAGGGCCCTTGAGGAGTCTGGAATTAAATTTTCCTTTAAATATAAATAATAATAATAATAATAATAATAGGGGGCGGGGCCCTGGGCATTGCTTGTGCATAGGGCCCAGAATTTGGTGCTACGCCCCTGGGTACGGCAACTGGCGCTAACTGCATTTCACTGGCTCTGTACCTGTACTCTGCACAGTGAAACTAAAGCTGAATCTAATCTAATCTGTTTCATTACAGACATCCACCTGATTAACTAAAATCATAGTCATCAGTGACACCTGACATACCAGAAGAGATCAGTATATTATGTAAGCAATTATAAATCATTAAATGAAGCAATTAATCAGTCAGAATACACTGTAATAGCATAACTTACATCGTTTACATACAGTAGTTTTCTCCAAATAGCTGATTTGCCAAGATATATTTGAGCTACTAGGCTAATGCAGCTAACAAGTAATAGACGTGTATGACTAGCGATTAGCATAATACCTAAATCATCAAACACTTGTCATGTCATGGCTGACTCTCAATGTTACACTTACCTCAGATGTAGTTTCTCAGAGCAACACGTCTGGAGTCCAAATTTAGCTTCTTTAGTTTAGAACCAGAGTTGTGATGCTAACATTGCTAACAAACACTGAAACTCAAAAGTCACCCAAATAGCTTGGTTGTGGGGTGACCACTTTTATTACCCAAACCCAAGAAGGAGGACATCACCCTTAAAAGCAGGACATAACACAGTGAAAAGAGATGCATTTCAAAACACAAAATTGCTAGATTAACGGCATTGACAACCCATCTGAATTAGGGTGACCAGATCTGAGGTGATGAAAAAGAGGACACCTTGGTTGGAGGAAGGGGGGGGCGTATGATGTTCAAATACATTTTTTTGCTGCTTAACCACAAATTTTATTATTATTTATTAATTATGACAAATTATGATTTAAATTTTATTATAAAATTTATTAAAATTATAATAAAATATTAATATATTA
>BRDA01023064.1:0-13667 GCA_036984385.1 Crenuchus spilurus
AAGAAACCTGCAGCTGGGACAGAGACATTCATTTGTATCAATACTGAGTTTATATATAACTGATGTAAACAGATTATTGTTACATATTTATATTATATTGTTACAAGCTTTTTAAGTGTTTTATATGCAGCTGATGAGCTCAGCTATATACACTAAATGCTAAAATATGCATTAAATGTTTAAAACTCTTCATATCACAGATATACTATTATCTAGTACTATCTATTATACTAGTATTATTTAGTGAATGAACAAATTAAAGATTTCAAATTTTATTGCATTTTTAGAAAGTGACATTTCTGGAAATGAGGTTTGTACATTGCTTATTTGTCCAAAGGCTTACAGAAATAACCTCTGATATTCTATTGTTGTAAACATCTGTTTGTGATGCGGCTTACTATGTACCCATTGAATTCCCAAGCCCCAATAGTAAAAAGAGGGTTAATGCCCAACAAAATGGGGTTAAAGATACAACCCTTTAATTATAAACTGACTACGCCACCTGAGGAGTTTCACCTCAGGAAATAAGGACTAGAAAATATAAAGCGACCCAGGTTTGTTTGTTGGGATAGACTCGTTTCCGCTATCAATTTATTTTCAAAAAGACTTGATTTTATTTCACAATTCAAACAATGACCTAAACACTAAAATGCTTAGCTGCAGCTATAAGATTAAGACATCAACATTAATAAAAAATCAATACTAAATGACAAAGAAGCTAGCATTCAGCTATTAGCTGCCACCAAAATTAAAATAAGAAATCTCAACAGAAGTATTTAACCAAAAGCAAATAAGTAAAGCGATTTCTACACAAACTCAAAATGAAGCAATTAGGAACACAAAAAACAAAATTACACAAACCAATAAACAAAAAAAACAAACAATTAAGCCCAGTAGGCACTTAAAAAAACCCAAACAAATAATTACAAATAAAACAAACAAAAAAGAGCAAATAGGGCCTACAGCCCAAAGCAAATAAGACCTGCTCTTTGAAAGTGGATCAACAAACCGCCAAAGAAAATTAATAATAAAAAATAAACACAAAATTAGAAAACTAACTAAACCAAACCCAAAATAATAACAAAAATATAATTAATGAATTTCAAAAAGGTAGAAACAAAAAACTTAACACAACAGTAGAAAAACAATATTACCAAAACCTCCCTGCAAATATCGCTACATAAATTAATGGCTTCTGGGCAATGAAACCAAGGAAAGAAATTACCAATAAACAAAAAAATAAACCAAAAACAAACAATTTAACAACCAACTAAGGTGGTAGTTGTCCAACAGCAGTTGCTTCACAGCTGAATATGCAGCTTCATCAAAACGTGGAGGAAAAAAACAGCACCACAGAAAGCCAGCCTCTACAGGGATGTTAACCCCATTTAACACTAGAAGTGCGGATCCTGACGAAAATTTTTGTCAGGGGAAAATCCCCCACTTGGCCCGCCACCCTGCTGGAGGACAATTAGCGTCCTATTGATATGCTAATTACATGACAAACGCTCCAGGCAAAGTGAGGGAAAGAAAGTCACAGAAAGCAATCTCTGAAACTCAGTCGAGTTTCACAGAAAGACACTCAAAATACTATATTATATTTTAAAATCAGACAAAGAACACAGAGAAAATGTATTTATTTATTACTTTTAGACCGTTTTAGATGTATAGATTTATTTGTGCATTGCCGTCTCCAGGGCAAAGTGAGGGAAATATCTCAGAATCTCAGTCCATATTCACAGAAAGACACTGAAAATAATACGTTATATTTCAAAATGAAACGAAATTCACAGAGAGAATGTATTTATTTATTCATTTAGACCGTTTTTTTATGCATTGGTATCTTCAGGGCAAAGCCGCGAAAATACTCGTCACAAAACACAGCGCCAGTTTCCGTCTACAGGGCAAAATAAATGTATAATAAACTATATTTTGTTTCATTTCCCTGTTATCTAACGAAATAGAATACTTTATGTAGATGGAAATGAACTGTAATATATTATAATAATTATTATGGCAGCGTGCATGCAGACTCGCACACAGAGAAGCAGGCGGAGAGGGCCGGTTGTATAAATAAGACAGAATAACTTTACCAGAGAACGAATTATAGTTTATTATACATTTATTTATCATAATCAATAACACACACACTGCAAACTCTTTCTTTGAGTTTTCTCTGAGAAGGCTCTCCTTCTATGAACGAATGAAGGCCTTGTACCACATGGCACAACACTAACACTGCAATTGCTATCAAATAAATACAAAATCACCCAGTTACTGCACAAATTTATAGACACACACACAGAAAGCCAACACCCATGGTCTTACCTGTACTGTTTAAAACGTACAAATCACTGCAGTTGTGCCTCAATCCACCAAGCCAAAACACAGGCCAAGCCAACAGGCAGGTCACACTCACTGGAAGGAGGGTAGGAGCCCCACAGGGTCACTGACTAAGCCCTCCTACAACCCCTTTTTATAGGGCTAAAATGACCATCCCACAATTAGCCCATGTTATTACCCTACCAGGACTGTTAACCGGAAATAAAAAAAACCCCACCATCTGCCACATTCAGACATCCAATTAGTGTACAACTGTGTTCTGTTGTTATATTTGAATTGAATTTTTCTTTCTCCTGCAGGAATTAACAACATCCTGTTCAATCCTGGTGTTAGCTTCCACCTCAGGACATACTTTGAAGCTGAATACATCAGCATGCTGAAATCAGTACAGATAAAAGAAGAGAATACGGCACCCAGAAGAACTTCTGATAGTAAAACATCATCCGATACTCTCCATTCTTATACATCTCGCAGACAAATGCAGGAAATCACTGGAAAAACAGGCAGACATCAGTGTACATTGTGTGGGAAGAGTTTTAACCAAAGGAGTCATCTACAAAAACACCAGCATATTCATACAGGAGTCAAACCATATCACTGTACCGAGTGTGGGAAAAGTTTTTATCGACCACATAACCTACAAATACACCAGCGTATTCACACAGGAGTCAAACCATATCACTGTACCGAGTGTTGGAAGAGTTTTACTGTACAGGGTAATCTCCAACAACATCAGCGTATTCACACAGGAGTCAAACCATATTACTGTACCGAGTGTGGGAAGAGTTTTAATCAACAGAATCAGCTCAAACGACACCAGCGTATTCACACAGGAGAGAAACCATATAGGTGTGCAGAATGTGGGAAAAGTTTTACTGACCAGGGTAATCTCCATCAACACCAGCGAATTCACACCGGATTCAAACCGTATCAGTGTACAGAGTGTGAGAAGAGTTTTAATCAACAGATCAGTCTCCAACGACATCAACGTATTCACACAGGAGAGAAACCATATTACTGCAATGAGTGTGGGAAGAGTTTTACTGACCAGACTAATCTCCAACAACACCAGCGCATTCACACAGGAGAGAAACCGTATAAGTGTACAGAGTGTGGGAAGAGTTTTAATCAAAAAAGTAATCTCCTAAAACACCAGCACATTCACAAAGGAGAGAAACCGTATAAGTATACAGAGTGTGAGAAAAGTTTTAATCAACAGATCAGTCTCCAACGACATAAACGTATTCACACAGGAGAGAAACCATATCAGTGTACAGAGTGTGGGAAGACCTTTACTGTTCAGAGTAGTCTCCAACAACACCAGCGCATTCACACAGGAGAGAAACTGTATCAGTGTACAGAGTGTGGGAAGACCTTTACTGTACAGAGTAGTCTCCAACAACACCAGCGCATTCACACAGGAGAGAAACCATATCAGTGTTCAGAATGTGGGAAGAGTTTTAATCAACAGAGTCATCTCCAACAACACCAGCGTATTCACACAGGAGAAAAACCGTATCAGTGTTCAGAGTGTGGGAAGAGTTTTAATCAACAGAGTCATCTCCAACAACACCAGCATATTCACACAGGAGAGAAACCGTATCAGTGTACAGAGTGTGGGAAGAGTTTTAATCAACAGCGTAATCTACAAGTGCACCAGCGTATTCACACAGGAGTGAAACCATATTACTGTACAGAGTGTGGGAAGACTTTTACTGTACAGAGTAATCTCCAACGACACCAGCATATTCACACAGGAGAGAAACTGTATCAGTGTTCAGAGTGTGGGAAGAGTTTTAATCAACAGAGTCATCTCCAACGACACCAGCATATTCACACAGGAGAGAAACCATATCAGTGTACAGAGTGTGGGAAGAGTTTTAATCGACAGAGTAATCTACAAGTACACCAGCGTATTCTCACAGGAGAGAAAACATATCAGTGTACTGAGTGTGGGACAAGTTTTACTGACTAGAGTAATCTTCACCGTAGCAAGATTCAGGTACCTTTCCAAAATGACAAGACAAACAAGTGAACCATCTTTTGTATGTAGTGTTGTATTTAAACATTCAGAGGCATGCAAATGTTTGGGAAACCCTGTTAAAATGCCACAAAAGTGAAGAATCCAAATCTGCAGTTTCTATGTCAACAATGTACTTTACTGAGCTTACTTTTTTTAATCCCAAATCCACAATGCAGCTGACTGAGGAAACAGCAGAACAAAAGCAGCTGTTAACCTGGAGAAGGACACATGATTGACACTGGTTTAGCACCGCATTATGGTTTTCTCTTCATTTGTTACAGTATAAAAAGAACAAATTCACAAAGGAGAGCACAATTATTCAGATGTGAAGTCTACTGTAAATTCCAGGACTAGAGAAGTTTGCAAAGCTGAGCAGTGAGTTCAGGGATTGCTGAAACCTCGTCACTCTGTTATGAAAACACTATCATGGAGCTGTAGGGCAGAAAAACGACCCAAATCAAGTGCTCAGCATGATGGTGGAGAATATTACAGATCTATTGCAGAGGTGTTGTAGAAGGTCCTCCTTCATCCCAGAGGTGTCCTGGAGGTGCTATGCTTTGGTCAGAAAGGAGTATGGAAGTTCTCCATAATAAATATCAAGAACACTTTGTAGAACTATATGTAACAGGCAGCACATTGAAGAAAGGAAAATAATCTTAAGGCTCCTTTTTATATGGACCAGCTTGTTGTTCTCAACCCCTAATAAACGATCTTCACTCTTTCCAGTGTAGACCTTTCTTACAGGTGACCTCACCACGGCCTCTGTTCTTCATTGAAAACGCACCATAGAGAACTTGATGGAACATCCTTGCATCCCAAAATGACTGTGATGGATTGGTACTGCAGTCATAACACATGTTTACACTGCAGTCTGAACAATATTTAGTGGAGTTATTACAGACATGTCAGAGGACAAGTCACCCTGCAGGATTACTTGGTGACAAATCATCATTGCCAGATTTACCTAATTAGATGTCAGAAACACTCAGTATTTCATGTTCTGTAGTTTGTTCCAGATAAGGATTAGACCTAGTTCTGACTTACAGAACATTATCAATAGTGATTATCACTTAAAACTAAAGTTTAGTTAAGAGTAGGGCAATCTATATTGTAATGTGAACTGTTTAAATGAACATTCAATGGTTTAATATTTCTTCCTTCATTTAGAACAGTCTTCCAAAGCATTATCACTTTAGTCTACATGTGATTGTTTTGCTTACATCAGCAAACTCTCTGCCAGAGCTTGAGGACGTCATCACAAGCATCACGGTCATCATCTCTGGTACAGGTGGTAGTAAAATGTAGAAAAACACAGAACACTGCTAGTGCAGCTAAATACAGTTGCAAGAAAAAGTATGTGAACCCTTTGCAATTACTTGCATGTCTGCATAAATTGGTCAATAAATGTGTTCTGTTCTTTATCTGAGTCTGCAGAAATCTCCTTTGTGCCATGATTCACTTTAACAAACATGTTATGAAGTGGACACTGATAGATCCCTGTTCTTTAAATAAAACAGGGTGCACACTCACACCTGATTGTCATTCCATTGATTGAAAACACCTGACTCTAATTTCACCTTCAAATTAACTGCTAATCTTACAGGTTCGCATACTTTTGCCTCTCACATATGTGAGACAGAAATATAGAACATAATCAGGGTTCTAAATTAACTTTTTTGATCAGCCAATGTGGCTGGTAACTCTCTAATGTTAAAGGCCAATCAGAATTTCCACTAGCCAAATTTTATGCGGTAAAAAGAGAAATGAGTACCAATGAATGCATTTGATAATTTTATTAACAATGTTAGCATGAAAAACACAACATATACCATAAAATATACACAGAAAGTGCAAACAGGTTTGGGATCAATCTATCTATCTGTCTGTCTGTCTTCAGAGCTCTGGCACCATCAGGGTTGCCAGGTCCAGCAACAATATCCAGCCCAAAGTCAGTCTAAAACCCACAACACAATAAAAAGAATGCATAAGAAAAAAAATAATAATTAAATGAAAAAAAAATTAAATTAAAAATTAAAAGAAAAAAATATGTTAAGTTCTGTTACAAGAGTCAGTAAATTTAATTATTAAAATAATATAGGGATATAAGACATAAAACATTGGGGACTTTAACATACATTATGGAAGAGCAAAGGAAGATAACTTTTCAACATAGATGAAAAAAGGGTCCCAAACCTTATGAAATTTCCATATTGAACCAGCCCTAATGCATCTAATTCTCTATAGTTTTGCTACACTACACATTTCTTGGATCCACATTGTATAGGAAGGAGGTACAGAAGATTTCCATTTTAATAATATTAATTTTCGAGCTAAAAGAGTAGCAAAGGATACAAAGTCAGCCTCCGTATTTGAGAGAGAAACAGATGAAGGGATCACACCAAATAAACCGATAATGGCATTAGGTACCACAGATTTACCTATAATGTCAGACATTGAATTTAATATTTTAGCCCAATATGGGCCCAAGGAGGGGCAGGACCAAAAAGTGTGTACATGATTTGCTAAAGCCTGCCGACATCCATCACATGTAGGATCAATGCTCTTATCAAAATGTGAAAATCTAACTTTAGTAAAATGAAATCTGTGCAGTATTTTGCATTGGATGAGACTATGCTTAGTTCAGATAGAAGTTCTATGGACCTTCCTGCATGGTTCCAGAGTTCTTCTGGATTTTTTTCTCCTAATTCAGATTCCCAAAGGGACTTAATAGTATCTAGGGAGGATACACGCATTGAATTGATCTGCTCATAGAGAAGTCGTCTGGTACATTGGGAAACTGAGGAACTATGTTTTTGACAAAACTGCGAATTTGGAGATATCTAAAAAAATGTTTATTGGGTATGGAGAATTTGTCTCTTAACTGTTGAAATGAAATAAATATATTATCAATAAATAAATCTTTAAAAGAATAGATACCTACGCTGTTCCAGATTTTAAATGCCCCATCTCCCATTGATGGAGGAAATATGGGGTTTGCAACAATTGGGGCTGAGATGGAAAAAACTTGCAGTCCAAAATAACATTTAAATTGATTCCAAATTCTCAAAGACATTTTTTGACAGTGACATTTTTGGTGTAGATTGGGCTGAGGCCTTTAATTGGGTAATAAACCAGTGTAACCAGAGATGCAGGAGCACAAGACAAGGCTTCCATTTTCAGCCAAATGGAAGAAATTGAAAGAGTATTATATTGGAGCCAATACTGTATAATTCTCAGGTTTGCTGCCCAATAATAATATCTAAAATTAGGCAGGGCCATACCACCCATTGACTTGGGCCTCTGCAGAAGCTGTCTACGTAACCTTGGAGGTTTTCTATTATTATTTAATAAATTTTTAAATTATGGAATCTAGAGAGTGAAAAAACTTTGAGGCAAAAAAATGGGTAGGCATTGGAAAAGGAAAAGAAATCTGGGCATAACTTTCATCTTAATAGAATTGATTCGAGCTGCTAATGATGAATTTAGAACAGACCATCGCGTCAGATCTTCTCTAAGCTGTGCTAAAAGTGGGACATAATTAGCTTTGTAGAGATCTTTGAAATCATTTGTTACCTGAATCCCTAGATATTTAAAATTGTGTTGGGTAATTTTAAATGGCAGGTTAGTGGAGTATTCACATGCTGCATCATTAAGAGGGAGTATCTCACTCTTATTAAAGTTTAATTTATAACCTGAAACAAAAGTAAGTGACTCAAGTATGGTAATTGCAGCTGGAATTGATGACTGGAGATCAGAAACAAAAAGAAGTAAATCATCTGCTTATAAGACAACCTTTTGCTCTATACCATTCCTGGCAATCCCTTTAATTTGGTCATTACTGCGAAAGGCCAAAGCTAGGGGTTCAATGGCCAATGCGAACAGTAAAGGGCTAAGTGGGCATCCTTGGCGGGTAGAATGGTGGAGAGAAAAGAAATCTGAATATTATTAGTCCTTACGCCTGCTTTGGGTGAGCAATACAACAATTGGACCCATGAAATAAAACCTGAGCCAAATCCAAATTTCTTTAGAGTGTAAAAGAGGTAATTCCATTCTACCCTATCAAATGCCTTTTCTGCATCCATAGATATTAGTGCTTCAGATGAATTGGTATTAGAGGGAGAACAAAGTGTATTAAATAAACGACGTAAATTAAAAAAATAAAGGTGTCTATTTTTAATAAAGCCTGTTTGGTCTGGGGATATCACTGTTGGTAGTACTGTCTCAAGGCGCAAAGCGAAAATTTTGGATAATATTTTAAAGTCAGAATTTAGCAAACTAATTGGTCGGTAAGAGGAGCAGTCAAGACTGTCTTTACCTTTCTTAGAGATAACGGAGATTGAAGCCTGGGTAAGGGTTATTGGCAGAGTACCTAATTCCAATGATTCATTAAACATTTTTAATAGAATGGGAGCCAATTTATCAAAAAACTTTTTATAAAATTCGATTGGATATCCGTCCAGGCCAGGGCACTTGCCAATTTGCATAGAGCTCACAGCTAATGAAAGATCTTCAATAGTTAATGGTTCATCTAGTTTTTCCTTCAACTTTAGGTCTACCAAAGGCGTCTCAAATGAGCTGAAAATCTTGACCAAGTCCCCACACTCAGCTACAGATTCAGACGTGTACAATGAGCTGTAATATTGCTTAAATTCGTTATTAATTTTTACTGGGTCAGTGGTAATACCTGTTCCTGAAGAATTTGAGGAATGTGATGAGATGAAACGGATTGTCGTAGTTGATGAGCTAAAACTTAATTAGTAACTCAGCTGCCTGATCAGACATCAGAATATCAAACTGTGCATGTGTAATAAGACGTTGTTTATATAAATCATCAGATGGGGATGCTGCATATTCATAATCTAGTTTAGCAATTTTGTTCATTAGGTCAATAAGTTTCTGTCTCTTTTGTTTTTTCTCTAATTTGAATATGAAATTATAATCCCCTAATGTATGCCTTTAAAGTATCCCACAGTGTGGATGCTGAGATTTCAGGAGTAGAGTTAGTGCTAAGAAAAAAATCTATATGATTGGAAATATGATTGACAAAATCCTCTTTCGACAGCAGGCGTGTATTGAAGCGCCACACAGGACTGCCAGTACATGCTTCAGTAAAATGAATAGTCATAGTTACAGGAGCATGGTCAGAAATAACAATAGTGTTATACGCACAGGAAGTTACAGTATGAATAATCCTATTGTCGATCAGAAAATAATCTATGCGTGTAAAAGTATGGTGTACTGGAGAGAAAAAAGAATAAGCCCTAGTTGTGGGGTTAAGGAAGCGCCAAATATCCAAAATTGCAAATTCCTTCATAAATGTTTTAATCACATTGGCCGATTTAGATAAAGTATTAGTTCTACTGGAAGAGTGATCCAACCCAGGATCAAGCCAACAGTTGAGATCCCCACCCAACACCAAGGAATGTGAAGACCGATCTGGAATGCTAGTAAATAGATGTTTTAAAAAATCAGCATTATCCCAATTTGGGGCATAAACATTTACTAAATGTACTGGGATATTACACAATTTACCTGTAAGAATGAGAAATCGGCTATTTGAGTCTGATATTACATTAGAGCAAATAAAGGGAACCAACTTGTGAAGTAAGATTGTGAAGTAATATGATTGGCCAATCCAGCCAGCATTAATTTTAGGTGATTTAGCTTTCTTTAAATGTGTTTCTTGAAGAAAAACTATTTGAGCACCAAGATGAAGATGATGTTGAAAAACTTTGGTATATTTAACTGGGGAATTAAGGCCCCTGCAATTCCAGCTAATAAACTTAAGATTTCCTCCCATAAGCCCAAGGTTTAATTAAAGTTGTATAATCGCAAAGTGTTAAGGCAAAAGAAGCAAATATCTTCAAACCAACTCTACACAGAACTTGGAAATTGTTGAGACTAACAGTATAGTAAAAAAAAACTAAAGCCAAAAAAATAAGAAAAATAACCCCATAAACAAAACACTCCCCAACCCACCCCACTGCCGACATCTCCCCAACTGAGATCTAACGGCAACCCTTTCGTAGTAAACCTAATAACAATCACTCCACAGACACTACCTGCAACAGGAGTCCTATGTGAGAGAAGAAATAAAGGCTTTACTTAAGATTACCCATCAATGCTGTTCATAGATTTGCACCATCCTGGGTCCAGTCCCGCTGAAATCACTCACCCTACGCTATACCGAGGCTGGAGGTTTCTTGCTTAGTTTGTTCACAAAGTCAGTTGCGTCCTGTGGGTTCTGGAAGTTATGAAATTGTCCGTCCGGCAGAGTGATTTTCGATGTTGCCGGATACCGCAGGGCGAACTTGACATTAGTGAAGGCGTGCAGCTGGCGTTTTACATTTCTGAAAGCAGCTCTTTTTGTCGTCACCGACATGGTATATTCAGGAGAGATGTAAACTTTCTTGGTTCTGTAGTATAGTGAGGAGGCCTTAACAGCTCGTTGTAAAATCTCATTGCGGACGTGAAAAAAATGCACTCTAATGATGAAAGGTCATGGAGCCTCTCCCTCTTTATGCTTCGCTCGCAGCGACCGATGGGCCCTGTCCAGCAATGGCCTCTCCTCCAGACCCAAGAGGTCTTGGAGAAGTGTAGAAACGAACTCAGTCGCATGCTGACCCTCCGAACCTTCCAGTACCCCCTTAATCCGCAGGTTATTCCTCCTAGATCGTGCTTCAAGGTCCTCACACTTCTATTCAAGGCGTTTAGTCTGCGCGTTTAGCTTAGCCACTGAAGCTTGTAGCTTGGTTAGCTGTGTGCTATGGTCAGTTGAGGCCCGCTCCAACTCTCGCAGAGTTTCGTGTGCCTCAACTTTATGTTGTAAAGGACTAATCAACCCTGAGAGTTCCTGTCTGACCGTGGCAATATCTGCTCGCATACTCGTTGAAAGATTGTCAATTTTACCACAAATATCTACCTTCAGCGAGTCCATCATTGTCTGTAGCATCGAAGCCTTGATTGCGTCTTTATTCGGATTATCTCCTCTCTCCTCCAGTGAGGGGTTTTCAGGCAACACCAAGGCTTTACGGCCTGATTTTGGAGTGTCGGTCTTGCTACGAGTAGAAGACATTGTGATCATCAGTAAAGGAAATGACCAAATATGTTAAGTTCCAGAACACAACCCAAGATTAGGTGCTTAAAAATATATATTGCGGTGCAAAATTAAACTTAATTTAGTCCAACTTCTGTCAGCGCTCCGGGGAAATGCGTCTACATATTCCTGACTCCGCAGCGCCCCCCCGTCACACGTTTGAATCAAATGGCAAAACAACTATGAGAGTATTTTGTTTATAATGGATTTATTATCAGCCATTAATAATATGTTAACATTAGTGTTTATTAGTTATTTTATAACAGTTTTATATCCCAGTCAAGAACATTTAATAGTAACACAATTATCAAAAAAAAAAACTGACTTTTTCATTTCACATTTACAGTTTTTGCAATACGTCTTAGGAACACTTAATCATTACATCAAACCTTTTTCTTATTTTCCCTGTTTACCTGACATATTAGCTAGCGACTGTCTTCTCTTCACCTTCCGTGTGTTTGTGTCTTTCTGTCTATCTGTCTCTCTCTCTGTCTGTCTCTGTCTGTCTGTCTGTCTGTCTGTCACTCTCTCTTTCTGTCTGTCTGTCTCTGTCTCTTTCTGTTTGTCTGTCTGTCTGTCTCTCTGTCTGTCTGTATGTTTCTCTGTCTGTCTCTCTGTCTGTATGTTTCTCTGTCTCTTTCTGTCTGTATGTCTCTCTCTCTGTATGTCTCTCTCTCTCTCTGTCTAGTCTTTCTCTCTCTCTCTGTCTGTCTCTCTCTCTGTCTGTATGTCTCTCTCTCTGTCTGTATGTCTGTCTCTCTGTCTGTATGTCTCTCTGTCTGTCTCTCTGTCTTTCTCTCTCTCTGTCTGTCTGTCTCTCTGTCTGTCTGTCTGTCCCACTTTTCTTATTGTTTTTTGGCGGCCGCCACAATTTTTAAAAGTAGCCAAAAAACCGCATTTTCACCCGCAACAGGATTTTCAAACAAGCCCAATTTGACATGAAATCCGCGAATCTGGCAACCCTGGGCCCCGTTTACTTCGCTTCTACCTTGAGTTGCTCTCTGTCTTGCTCTCTCAAGTCTGTTCACTGGTGTTAGCGTTCATTTTCATGGTTTCTTGTGCTATTTTCACTACAAACTGCGCAGCCAAAGGGCATATAATGTCATGACGTAGCATAAAGGCATACAGTATAGTGTTCATGGGAAATATAGGAAGTAGTGCCAGGGGATAAATGACAGAGAACGGAGCCTTATGTATCATGCATGTAATGCCTCTTGCATCACTGGCAAAATTGGCTAGTAAGTTTTTATTAACACCCGCCAAAATGATTTTTTACCCGCATATGGCGGGTTGGCGGGTGTTAATTTAGAACCCTGATTATAATGGGTTCACAAACTTTCAAGCACCACTGTATTTATACAGTTCATTGAGATAATAAATCTCTTGCAGTGTGGTACCTGGAGGAACCCAGTTTCATGTCACTGTGTATACAGCTGAAATGACAAAGACTTGACCACTGTTCTGCTGTCATAATGAAATATTTTCTAAAATATGATTTTTCTCAGTTGATCTTAGATGTTATAAAAATCAGTTTAGGGGCATGTTATTAAAAGTTTTTTTTTTTTTTACATTTTCATAAAAAGGTGAGAGCATTAGTTGCCATAATTCAGGAAACTCATTTGACAGATATTGAACACTTAAAACAGACTGGGTGGGATAAATGTACTTTGCATCTGACAATTATAATCCAAAGAAGCGAGGTTGGCTATAATCAACAAATATCTGCCATTTATTTTTGAAAAACAAATAAATGATCCTGAACGAAGATATTTTATAATCTTGGGCTGGTAATATGTACATCATATCACCATGCACGGTGTTTATGCACAAATACAAGGATACAAGGATACAAGGAAGCTTTATTGTCATTCGCATCACATGTAGTACATGAAGTGGAACGAAATTGCATTCTCAAGGGCCCAGTTTTACTCAGTGTAGCAGTTTAATATAAATATAGATTAAATAGAGGTATTTGTGGGTATATACAGATATGCAGATAAAATAGACTTTACATGTAAATATAGACTGTACACTATGCATAGCAGTGTGTCATATCAGCAGCAATTTGGACTGTACAATGTTCAGAGTATTGAGAATGGCGTGGGGAGATTAGCAGTGGTTTATGAATGAGTGGTAAATATTGCAGCATACAGTTAAGTTAAAGTGACCAAGTGTAATAAAGTGACAGTGTCAGTGCAGTGCGTG
>BRDA01023067.1:3717-17779 GCA_036984385.1 Crenuchus spilurus
AAATAATTCTACCCTCCAGTCTCTCTACACTGATATAATCCAGAGTCCTGTACACTCAGCTTTCTGAACAGCACCATAAACTCTACAGTATAATTACAGTATACAGGACACTTTCTCTTGTTTAGCCAATCAGATCAGTGCAGCCCACTGGACCTGCCAATCAGAGTACAGACTGTGATAGTTCTGCTGTAATGAAGTGAATAAAGTCTAATAATCAGACTCTACAGTTGTGTATTAAAATAACAGCAGCTCAGAAGATCAACACTTCAGAAATACAGAAGAACTCAACATCAACATGTGATTGTGTACTGAAGTAAAAGATCTGACCTGACATCATGTAGAGGCTGAAGATGATGATGAGGATCTTCATCTTTAACTGGATTCTGTTGGCTGTTTTCAGTTTTGGTCTGTAATCTGTCGTCCTCTCTGTACGTCTCTGTCTTCCCTTGTCTCTGGTTTGGTTGGCGCCTCTTCCTGTTGTTCACTGTCATAACTCCTCCCTCCAGCATCACTGACCACACACCAGAGGATGTTTTTTTTAAATGGTGTGTTATGTTCATTTTCTAATCATATCTGGTGACTTAGAAGGAAAATAAGTTGGTCTACATTTTTATCAAACATAAAAACGTCATTTCAGTCACAAACTCGTGGAAAGAGTCTGTACAAAATGACTCAGAATGACTCAAAAGATGAACTTTCTGATGGAATATTTCACCCAGACATCACAGTTACCCAGCTGTACACTCACTCAGGTGTAGATTAGCCAAGATGTTCTAACATTCTAACACTGATAACACTTAATTGTCCTCTAAATGGATTTGTTGAAGGGTGTCAATCTCCCAACATTCCTGGAGGCCGGATTCCTGCACATTTTGGTAATGACCAGGTTTAAGTGTAGTGTCAAAGAAACTGTGCTGGACACCGACCCTCAGGTGTAAAGCTGGTCTTTGCTCATGCTGCACTCTTTAAAAAACTTTGGTTCTCCAGTATTTATTTGGGGAGACTCAGTGCAAGCTGTTGATTTTGACAAGGCTTGTATCAAAGCTATAGCTTACCCACCATCCAGTCTCTCTCTCTTCATCAGTGCTCACTGGGTAGCTTGTTAGGCTCAGGTGACCTCTGTTTGACCTTCCATCTAAGGGTACCAGTGAACCCAACCTAGTGACCCTGATCAGGATTCAGCAGAAGATAATGGATGGATGTGTCACAGTGACAGTTTGTCTTCAGCAACCACCTGCAGCTACGTAGCATAGCGCTCCTGTTCCCCCATCAGCCACCATCAGCACCAGTACAGATGCTCTGCTATACTTTATCATCAGCATCATGTTGCACTTTGGTGAACATCACTTCTGTCTCTACTGGCTGTGCTGGGCCTTCAGTGTCAGTCAGCATCTGAGCTGTCAGTAAGTCCCATCATGCAGTGGGCAGGCATGTACAACCGCAAGTATGAGTCAACCTCTTCTTTACTGTATTATGAAACGCAGACCAATCAGTTTGATTACAATTGGCTGGATTTGAGCACATAGTATGTCTCTGAATACCCCAGAATTATTTTTTAGCAGAGACTAATTTAGCCTTTTTATTATTGAGGTATACGAGTAGTTTACACCGTGCAGTGAACCCTCTGTACAGTATTTACTTTCATGCAGCTTGAGGATGGATTGTTTCACCTGCATGCAGAGCTCCTTTGATCACATGTTTACTTCACAGCAAAATTTTTCAAATGCACACATCACACCTCAAATCAACTCCAAGCCTTTTATCTGTTTAACTGAGAACCCGAGAAGGGCATACAAAGACAAGACTGGGCAACTCAAAACCCTTGAAACTGAGATCAGTGATAAAAGAAGAGCTCAGACATGTGTAGGGTGAGGTTATATTTAGACATGCTAGTGTTGTGTTGATAAGGTTACTTGTGTTAATGTAACTATTTTGATGATCTGTTCTAATATCGAATGAAATGAATCAGTTTCTATAACTGAATTAATAAAAATTAAATGTTTTGAGAATATTTAGGATCATTAGAATGTTTCTGGAAATTTGTCTTGTTGGTCTTAAATTTAACTGAGAGTGGTAAAAGGTCTTAATTAAGTCTTAAATTTAACTGAGAGTGGTAAAAGGTCTTAATTAAGTCTTAAATTTAACAGAGTGGTAAAAGGTCTTAATTAAGTCTTAAATTTAACTGAGAGTGGTAAAAGGTCTTAATTAAGTCTTAAATTGAACTCACTGAAACCTGCAAGAACCCTGAGAAGTTTAGCCAAACTAATCATTTACAAGGTTAAGATTAGTTTCCAGCAGCTAACGCTCAGGCCTAGTTAGCTTGTCAGAGTTAGCCTAGTTAGCTTGTTGTAGTTGAGCAGCTGAGTTAAACAGGATTTATTTATTTTCATTTTTTAGACAGGTGTGTGTTTCTTTTTGGTCAGGAGGTTTAAAAAGCCCTCTCCTGCACTCTACAACCCGTTTGTCTGCCTAGGTCGGTGGCAGCTCTTCAGCCTCTTAAAAGAGAGACTCTCCTATCTAGCGTTGGAGTGAGATGTTATAAGAAAATGTACAAATGAAAGTAAAGTCGAGGTCCTGAGGAGATTCTCTGACTCTCATCATCTCCAGCTTTTCAAACAGTGAGTCAGTATTTATTTATTTATTTATTACACATTAACGTCTGACTGTTCATGTGCACTAGCTTTGTCATTGTGGGGTCTGATGTGTTTATAGTTATTTCTGCTATTAGCTGTGGAGTCAGCTTCCTGTCTGAGGATTCAGGTTGAGATTAGTTCATAACACACTTTTATTTTTATATTCTATAGGCTTTATAACTATACTGCTATAGTGACACACTTCATACACTTGAATGCCCACCCATTCAAAGAGCTCAGGTGACGGCCCTGTTTTATTTACTTTTAGGACTCTTGTGAAAATCTGATGATGTTTTAGGCCATATTTCTGCAGAAATTTAGAACATTTTAAAGGGTTCACAAACTTTCAAGCATCACTATAAAAATCTGTCTGAATAACTTAATAAGAAGTCTTTAGCTTCCTAATTTTGAAGAAAATGAAAAGATTTGCTCCCAGAAGACGAAGCTGATTCCCAAAGTAATAATTTTTATACTCAATTATAAACTCAACTTAAAAAAAAAGAAATAACATTTCTAACCACAGATTAATGAGAATAGTTAATTTTATTTTAATAAAACATACTCCGTTGAAAAAACAGTATAATCAAAAATATTTATTTAAAGTACCAGTGATATGTATACTTTTACATTTAGCAGATGGTTTTACTGCAACAATAAGAATGATATTAAGCACAGAGATTTATACAAGAAATTAAAGACTCAAAATATTTTTAAAATAATCAGATACAAATGCCAAGAGTTACTGAGAACTGATAAAATCTGTATTTAATAATAATAATAATAATAATAATACATTTTATTTGATGGCACCTTTCTGACACTCAAGGTCACCTTACATAAGATAGATAAAATATGACATAGTAATAATAATAAAAAAATTTATATTGGATGCGCTGCCTAACCAGAAGCCAGTGCAACTGATGTAAAACAGGAGTGATATGGTGAAAAGAAGGAGTTCTCGTAATAATACGTGAAGACCAAAAAGAAGAGAATTACAATAATCCAGGCGGGAAGTAACAAGACTGTGAACCAGTATAGCAGTAGTGTGAGAGGAAAGAGAAGAGCGCACATTTTTACACATCAGAATTAGGCATCAGTCCTTACATCTCTATAGATTAAAGACTGGTCCAGTAAATCATCTGCAGACTAAAACTGCTGAAATAAATAAATAAAATAAAATACAGTGAAACCTTGACTTACGAGTTTAAATTGTTCAGTGACAGAGCTCTTAACTCAATTTGCTCGTATATCAAATTAAATTTCCCCATTAAAATTGAAATTATTAAAATAAGAAAAATGTACTTTATAAAGGACAAATAATGTATAAAAGTAATAATACATAATAAAAGAGAATGTGAATAAATAAACTGGTGTTAAGTGTATTTACAGTGAATATCAGGTGAAGATGCTGGTGGAGGTGGATGAGATTTTGTGCTCTCTTAACTTACTCGCTACACTTAATGCTACAACATATTGTGAAATGTAACTTACACACTATGCTACACACATACCTCACTGATGTTTTAGATGATTTTGTTCTTGATATCTAAAGACACTGTGGAGATCTTCTGATGATTTTGATTTAATATTAATGTGTTGTGTACACTCACTGACTGAGCTAATCACTCTGCTGCTGTTCTGTTGATTATGTCTGGCCGTAGCTTCTCTAGTAAAATCAACAATCAACCCACAGTTCTCTCCAGAAACCTGTGTGTGTGTGTATGTTTGTGTGTGTGTGTGTGTGTTCTTTGTCTCATACTCAAGAGACCAAGTTTCTACAGACATCATCCTTTTCTTCTTCTCAGCACTGATAAAATAAACAAAATGGCAACAGCGATATGACGGAGATGATTGCACAGCAAAATAACCAGGTGAACTGAACGCACTGTACCACGTAGTGGTGGGACGTGTAAGCTCGTTCACCTGTTACTGAGATTTCGGCTCACGTCATAAAATTCATAAGTTGATTCACTTGTAAGAGAAGGTTCCAAAACATAAAAACATCCCCAATCAAATAAAAAGAAAACAAAAACATCTTAATCCTCTGGAAATGGCATTCCCGCCAGTGGGGAAAAAAACAAAATTCTGAAAAAACACTTACACAATTCTGCAAAATTCTAGAAACAAAACAAAACAAACTCTGGAAAGTTTAATGTGTCTACTTTTTAAAATATTTGTAGCTTAAATCAAAATATAGTTTTAGATATTTGTGAGAGGAGCTTAAATAAGCAGGCACATGTTTTTCAAAGTGGGACAGCTGTGCATTTGTTCTCGCCAAATGTTACAACCTGTCATTCATATGATAATGATATGGTAATTACAGACATTCCATTGGTGGACTGTGTGGAATGTAAATCTGAACAAAGACATCTCTCATGAGAGCTCCGAAAAAAAAAGAAAAAAAAAAGTGTTTGGGTGTAAAAATTGTTTTGAATCTGATTGGTTGGTGTTGGGGTTTAGACTCTGAGAGACTGAATCTGATTGGTTGGTGTTGGGGTTTACACTCTGATAGGCTGAATCTGACTGGTTGGTGTTGGGGTTTAGACTCTGATAGACTGAATCTGATTGGTTGGTGTTGGGGTTTAGACTCTGATAGACTGAATCTGATTGGTTGGTGTTGGGGTTTAGACTCTGACAGACTGAATCTGACTGGTTGGTGTTGGGGTTTAGACTCTGATAGACTGAATCTGATTGGTTGGTGTTGGGTTTAGACTCTGATAGACTGAATCTGACTGGTTGGTGTTGGGCTTTGACTCTGATAGACTGAATCTGATTGGTTGGTGTTGGGGTTTAAACTCTGATAGCCTGAATCTGATTGGTTGGTGTTGGGGTTTGACTCTAATAGACTGAATCTGATTGGTTGGTGTTGGGGTTTAGACTCTGATAGGCTGAATCTGATTGGTTGGTGTTGGGGTTTAGAGTCTGATAGACTGAATCTGATTGGTTAGTGTTGGGGTTTAGTCTCTGATAGACTGAATCTGATTGGTTGGTGTTGGGGTTTAGACTCTGATAGACTGAATCTGATTGGTTGGTGTTGGGGTTTAGACTCTGATAGACTGAATCTGATTGGTTGGTGTTGGGCTGTAAGCTCTCGTAGACTGGATCCATCCTCATGTGTTGCTGGATTCCAGGTGGATCGTTTTCATAATCATCAGCCTGAAACCAGAGCATTCAGTGGGACGTAATTAAACAGACATAGAGCTACTTCAATATTTTATTCTTTAGATAAGGAGCTGATCTTGAACTCAAGTGGATTCATGCAGGAATAAATACAGATTTTATAGAACATTGTAGGCCAGATTAGAATATACTTTCTCTACACTGTTCTACTTTTATAGAGGTTCCTATAGACCAGTGGTTCTCAACCTTTTGCAAGCTGGGCCCCTAACTGTGGTTCAATGCAGTTCGGGCCCCTCTTCCCACCAACACCCCCCCACACACACACATACACACATACCAATAAAAAAAGTCACGTTGCATATAAATAGACAGTTTCCAATCAGTACTCCAATGTAATTTAACAATGTTTGTTGTGTGTGTGTGTGTGTGTGTTTGTGTGTGTGTAGGTGGCTGTGCAAGTGTGACACTAGTATCTGGGGCTAATGAGTCAGGATATAGACACCTTATTTAAACACAAATAAGATTTTTGCAGAGAAATTATTTCAATTTTATTTCATTCATTGTGTAGTTCTTTGTGACCGTGTGTGTGTGTGTGTGTGTGTGTGTGTGTGTGTGTGTTAGATGAGTGTCTTAGTTGTGTTGTAACATGGTGAAAAATGAGGGCTAAACAGCTGAGTCATTCCATGAAAATAGCACATTTTGAGTCCCTCTCCCTCTTAGGTTTATTTTATCTACTGGGTCACAAAAAATCTATATTTTAACAACTTTACTCTTACATTGAAATATCGCCTTTAAAACAGTGTAATTTGTTATTTATTTATTTAATCTTTATATAAGACATTATATTGTTTTTTTTTTGTTGTTGACACCACCTATTTTGTCATGTCCCTCATGACCTTCAATGAAAGTATACTTAGCATATACCAAATAAAAGTCCATACATTTTGATATCAAACTAAACATCTATCTGTGCTTATCTGTAGATTTGTTATTTTTTTTGTTTAAATTAATTGATAATTATTCATTAAAATCACATTAATTATGTGTGTACCTGAGTATCCCCTCAACCCCGTTACACAAATGATTGTCCCTCCATACAAACAATGTTATGGTCCATATCAGCATGTACGTCAGGAAGTGACATCACTCAAGTCTTTTGGACAACAGGACACCAAAAAAGGCTAGTGGCTTCCTTTTTTTTACTTAATTTTGGTCATTTATTTTGTGATATTAAGTTTTTTTTATTTCAAGAATATATGCCAATTCTGAATGTCATGCATGCCATGTGCTCTCTCTCTGGTGTTCACTGTCTAGAGCAGCTGATATTTTGTGCAAAAATCACAACCCCGTCATGCTCAACCCCGTTACATTTTTTGTTGTTTTTCATTGTAACAGGGTTGTAAGATTGTAAAAAGGTTGTGATTTTAAGATTTCAGTAGTTAAGTTATCCAATTATTTTAATGAATTATTATTATATTTGATCAACATTCTTTTACCACATGCATGCTGAGTGTGATCTATGTTCCATGTTTAAGCTGTGAGTAAGATGGCACCAACAACAGCAGAAAAGCAGAGGAAGTATCAGGCACACCTTAAAGGTGATCCAGAAAGAAGAGAGAAATACCTGCAGAGTGAATGTGAGAGATGGAGAAAGAATGTAGAGGAGGGGAAAAAGAAAATAAAGTCCTAAGTAAAAGAGATCAGTGGCAGAAACTAAAAATGAGAGAGAGCATATAAAAGGAACAAAGAGAGAAGAGTAGTGCTCAAGAACGTAAGCACTTCTCCACACAGTCCAGATCAGGGACATCACCCAGAGCAGTCTGAGCAGTCAGGATCTTCAGGTTTAGGGCAGTGGGCGGTTAACAGTTTTAGGAAATTTTATTTCAGAAAGAGGGAGGGGAGGAGGGTGAAAAGGTGTCAACGCTTAAAAGAAAACATTCTGTTTCACCATCATAAGGTGTACACCACTCATTAGTTCAGACACACACACACACACAGACAGACAGACAGACAAACACACACACACACACACAGACTCCACATAATTGCCATTGTTTTTTATTTGGGTTAATAGTTACTGCAATTTATCTGTTGTCCTTCTTTATCAAGAGAGTAGGTTTGATTTTGACATTGGTGGGGATAGTAAAGTGCTCCAAGGCAGCACTCCTAAATGTTGATGTTTTTAGTATTTGCAGTCATCATTTTATTTAAAGCCACACATGTGAAGTATTGTTATTAAGATCATCATCACAGTACATTTGTCACAATGCTGAATCTCATGACTAACACATCCATCATTATTTAACCTCACCTGTGAATTTTCAGCCTCATCTCCATCTGGCTTCTCATTCTCTACCTCCTCCAGCCTCTTCTCCATCTCCTCCATCCTCCCCTCCTCTTCCTGCTTCTGCCTCTCCTCCTCTAACTCCTACTATATTAAACCCTATTTGTCCCTTCAACCCCGTTACCATCTTCAACCCCGTTTCCCGTCACACCTACATTTTCATACATTATTTAAAAAATAATTTAAAGTAATTTAATATTTGATGACTTCCGTCTAAAATGTTGAGAGCTATCATAAGCTTATTGATTTTAGTGAAGATTCTTCAGTTAAACTACAAATTTGATGAAAAATGACAAGCACATTTTCACAAAAAGGGACATTTCAGGCTTTAGTATAGCAAAAAATGGAGATTTTATATCATTTTCGTATTTGCAATTATTGAATTAGTGTTGGGGACATCTGATTAATATGAAAATTTTGATTTCTTTAGAAATACTTTTTATGATCATATCCAGAGAGCTTCCATTGTGTACATAACGGGGTTGAAGAATAACTTTGCCCAGATCTTAAAATAATGACCAATAATAATAGAGAGCTAATGCCTTACATGGGAAAATATGATTTTCTGATAGTAGAAAATATCCTTAATGCTGTGGGGTATACATACAAATTATACATTTTAGTAAAAAAATTGAAAATGTCCAATTTGTCCAATTTGACATATTCTCATGGAATGACTCAGCTAACTGCACACCTAGCAGTTAAAAATAACTATCTAGTGCTGAGATATGGAGTCTTTATAAAAACCTCTCTGTGAGGTTAGTCTTTAAAAAGACTGTTTTTAATGAATAAGTGTTTAAATGGATAACAGCAAGAGCACAAACCAACTTGACAGAGAACTAGAGCGATGTCACGTCTGTTCAGAATACTGCTTTCTGATTGGTGGATTTGAACTGAAACTGTGTGGTTGATTTGTTTGTGTGTTATAACAATCCAACCACTTACATTTCAAAGGGGGCGGGTATTTACTGCATCTCCTGTGTATAAATAGCAAAGGTGTCAAAAGTATTGATATTCATTACTCAGGTAGAAGTATAGATACTAAAGTTTAATAATAATAATAATAATAAGTTGAACTTATATAGCGCCTTTCTCAAACCCAAGGACGCTTAACAGAGCAATAGGTGAGAAAAAAAAATTATAGAGGAGGAGAATGAAAATGTAGTGAGAAAAAATAGGTTTTAAGCTGAGTCTTGAAAGAGGATAGAGTGGGACAGTCTCTGAGTGACTGAGGTAAGGAGTTCCGTAGTTTGGGGGCCATGACACTAAAAGATCTGCCTCCGACAATGACCAATTTGAACTTTGGTACATTTAACTGACGAGAATTAGAGGACCTAAGAGTTCAAGAAGGGCAGTACAGATGCAAGAGCTCAGCTAGGTAGGCTGGAGCTAGACCATGGAGAGATTTGTAAGTTAGTAGCAGGAGTTTAAACTAAATGCGAAGTGGAACAGGAAGCCAGTGTAGCTGAGACAGAATTGGGGTGATATGAGCTGATTTTTTTGGAGCGAGAGATTAACCTGGCAGCAGCATTTTGGACATACTGAAGTGACTTCATGGAATTGTTAGGAAGTCCAATAAGAAGGGAGTTACAGTAATCTAAGCGGGATGATATGAAAGCATGGACCACAGTTCCAGTGTCTCTCATGGTGAGCGAGACGGGCGAAGGCGAGCAATGTTACGCAGATGAAAAAATGCTGTTTTGACCAGAGACCTGATGTGAGGCTCAAAGCAGAGGACAGAGTCAAACAGTACCCCCAAATTACAGACAACACTGGACATTTTTATTGTTACAGCATCCAATTTAACAGTGAAGTCAGTAAAGTTTGCCACCTCATTCTTACGGCCAATGAGTAGAATCTCAGATTTATCTGTGTTTAGTTTAAAAAGTTACAGCTCATCCATTGTCTGAGGTCTTGAATGCAAGATGTTAAGGCAGGGGGTGGAAGGATGGAAGTAGTTTTGGTGCTGACATAGATTTGAGTATCATCAGCATATCAGTGAAACTGAAGTCCATGACGGCGGATAATTTGACTGAGGGGAAGCATATAGACAGTAAACAGAAGAGGACCGAGAACTGATCCCTGGGGGACTCCTTATGCAACATTACTGATAGAAGAATAGTGTTTACCAAGTGAAACAAAGTGAAATCTATTCGTTAAATAGGATTGGAACCAAGAAAGGGCCAAGACAGAGATGCCAATAGCTGATAGATGGGAGATAAGTATGTCATGATTTACTGTGTCAAATGCTGCACTTAAATCTAAAAAGAGAAGAATATTGAGGGCACCAGAATCAGTGGAAAGGAGGAGGTCATTAATAACTCACAAAAGAGCAGTTTCTGCACTATGCATAGAATGGAAACTGGACTGGAAAGGCTCAAAAAGATCATTGTTCAGCAGAAAAGTCTGCACTTGTGGAGCCATGACCTTTTACTAGCACCTTAGCTAGAATAGGCAAGTTAGAGATAGGGCAATCATTTTTAAGTTTGGCAGTATTGAGACCAGGTTTCTTGAGAATGGGAGTGATGGCTGAGGTTTTAAGGGCAGTTGGAACATGATCAGAAACAAGATAACTGAGGAGCATTTCTTTAGAAGCTTGGTAGGGGCTGGGTCGAGCTGACAAGTTGAGATATTTGATTTAGTAATTAAATCAGATATGACAGCACTGTTGACGGGTGTAAAGGTGGAGAGAGGTACAACAGCTGATTTAAGGCTGGTGTCATTGTAGTCAGGTGAAAAGGTAGTTGAAGGAAAGTGTTCATAAATTTAACAAATTTTATCACTGAAATATTTATGAAATATTTCACACTGATCAACTGTGCACGGAGTGTGGGCAGTGGGTGGGCAAAGAAGCTTACTGATTGTGGAGAAATTAATTTTAGGTTTGTAACCAGTACCATTGATGACAGAGGAGATGTAATGTGAGTGGGCAGTATTTAAAGCAGCTCTATATCTCTTTAAGTATTCAGAGTATGCAGATGCATGTACAGTAAGGCCAGTTTTCTTATAAAGATGCTCTAAACACCTGCCAGTGGTTTTTAAAACTCTGAGTTCAGAGGTAAACCAGGGGGAGGAATGGTCGGACAGTACCAGTCTTGTCTTTAGAGGGGCCAGCTGGTCTAATGCATCAGCTATTGTATGGTTGACAAAATGTCATCAGCACAGGAGAGCTGAGGTTTAAAAATACTTTTATAGAAGTTGAAGTATCTAATTAAGCTTTGTACTCAAGTAAAAAGTACAAAAGTGCTGGTTTCAAAACTACTAAAAGTATAAAAGTATAAAAGTCATGTAAGGAAAACAAATGCCAAAATTTAAGGCGCTTTATGTAAGACATTGGGATGGAGATTTTTGGGGACCTGGCAACCCTGTTGCTTAACATAGATCTGCTCCCCATTGTTTATGTAAATCCACCCTTTAGTAAGTAATCCTGAAAAGTGCGAAAAACATAAATGATTTCTTTTTAACAAACAATTAAACATAAAGCAGTATTCACACACAGACACTATTTGTAGCAGACTGTGCTGCTGGCTTTTTAAGCTTGGTTTGAGAAAAGGTCACCTCAGCGTTCTCACTCAAACTCCAACACTACGTAGAAATAACGAGGCTGTTTTTAAAATGTAAGGAGTACAAAGTACTGATAACAGCATAAAAATGACTAATTACTCCAGTAAAGTATAAATAACCAACATTTCTACTTAAGTATAGTAACAAAGCATTTGTACTTCATTACTTGACACCTTTGATTAAAAGTCAATGAGTTTGGGATGTTTAGTGATTTTTCGTGATTTCCCCCCCTCCTGTTCATGGTTGCACCTTCCTTGGAGAGTGTTGGGTGTGCCCCCCAAACCTCCCCCCATTTCCCCAGTTGAGGACCACTGCTATAGACTGCTGAAGTCCTGTTATCATCCTGTATTCACCAGTGTACCCATATTAGATTAGGTCCAGAATATTCTGAGTCTGATGAGATTTAGCAGAAATAGTTTTGTTCTGAATATCACTGGAACATCTGAATGATGAAGATCTTAAACAGAGAAAATATGAATAATGTTACATGTTAGTAGCTGGTGTTATATAATAAAAGTCATAGACTGACTGTCCTGTTACATCATGTCAGTGTACAGGACTGTTAGCTTGTTTGTAGCACAGTTGTACATTATTCATGTTTCTATAGTTTAATGAGCTCATAACTCAGAAAATGTACAAAGAATAAAAAAGTATTTGGGACATTTTTGATTCCACAGCTGCTACAATGTTATTTTTCTTACAGAGATAAACATCTCAGAGCCTCATTTGTTAACATGGACGTGGTGCTGACTACAGGATAACTACATGACTTCAGTGCTCTGTTTGCTCAATGAGAAGTAATGTTAAGACTCTTTTCACTCACTGTCTTGTTCTCTGTTCTCTGGCTGTTTGAAGAGACAGAACCTGCAGAACAAGAGAAGATATCAAAGATGTCACTTCCTGTTTACTTCACAGTTAAAACTGATGATGTCCAGATAAGAAGTGTTGCTGGTTTTGTGGTGGATTTAAGCATCAGTGGAGGAAATCTCTGACAGAAGTTCTTTACAGTATTAAAGTAGTGAGATATGGTCTACAGTCATCATCTCAGTCACACAACTGATCATGTGTGTAGAGCACCTTCAGTCTTCTTCACTCTCAGTCTGTAGAAAATCAGTGCTGATCCTCCAGTCAGCATCAGGACCACACAGACACTCACAGCAATGATGATGATGATGATGAAAGAGGAACCTGAGGTCTTCTCTCCTTTAAAACACATCATGAAACATTAAACAAAATCGTAAATAAAACTTGAACAGACTGGATTCAGAATGTACTGCTTTGATCTCTCATGTCTCTTCCTTTTTTCTCACCAACCTCCATGAACGATTTCTACATCACTGGTCAGAAACATTGAGCTAAACTCAGGTTGTGTAAGTTCTCCTATTCACTCTGGTTAAAGTTGGTTGTGAAATGCTCATGTTCTCATGCTCAGTGTGGAGTAAAAAGTCTCTGTTTGATTCTTACAATAACATTACACTGTTGTTTACAAGTAAAACATCTTAGATTTAGTGTAAATATCTCACATTTCTTATAATGAGAAAGTTAGTATAACACTAACATTACAGCTAACATTAGTTAGATATGATTATCTAATGTCAACATTCTCACTTTCTTAGTAAATAATTTTACTTTTTTAATGTTTAATTCTGAATTATAATACATCATAAGCTTTCTCAAAATATTAACACCCCTCACATTTCTGCACATATTTTATATTTTCATGGGACAACACTATAGAAATAAAACTTCATAATAATATAATTTAGAGTAGTCAGCTTGTATAACAGTATACACTTACTGTTGTCTGAACATCACTTAACACACAGCCATTAATGTCCAAATAGCTGCAACTTCGTACTGTAGCTCAGTTTCAATCAAGCAAGATGTTAACAACATTTTTATCATCTAGACCATCTTTGTTGAGAGCAACAATTCTGTTTCTCACATCCTCAGAGTGTTGTTTTGCCATGAGGTGCCATGTTGAGTATCCAGTGGCAACCACGAGAGAATTGTACCCAAAGTACCAAATTTAACAGCTCTGCTCCCCATTCACTCCTGGAACCTTGTAACTCTGACAAGTCACGTGACACCAGGGAGGGACAAGAACAGATTTGGGCACAATTTGCACATGTTCAGTGTGAGGTGTACTCACTTGTGTTGCAGCTATTTGTGGGTGTGTGTTGAGTTCAGAATTCAGAAATCATCAGCAGGGGGAAGAGCCTTCTCTTATATGGCCCCTCATCTTTGGAATAACCTCCCAGACAATGTTCGGGACTCAGTCACAGTCTCAACCTTTAAGACTAGGCTAAAACATATCTGTTTAGTTCAGCTTTTGGTAATTAATACTTTACATTATAGAAAGGTTGTAGGTCCAGGGGTGCACTGGCGTAGGGATTTATAG
>BRDA01023076.1:8379-18543 GCA_036984385.1 Crenuchus spilurus
CCGCTAAGAGATCAGAGTGAAGGAATCAGGCCAATTAGAGCTGTCTCTGTAACAACAACAGTGTGTACTGATCTACCTTATATATACACACACACACACACACACACACACACACACAAATATACAAACACACATACACACAAATGCACACACACACACACAAATATACACACCATAATGTGCACCATTAAACATAAATAAATAAACAAACATACAAATCAGACATTACCCTAATATCACACACACACGCACGCACGCACGCACACACATACACACACACACACACACACACACACACACACACACACACACACACACACACACACACACACACACATACAACCATCTTATATCTCCAAATGTCCCTTGGGAGTTGCAGTAGGCTTTAACCCAACAGTGTGCTGATTTTAAGGCATTCTCCATATTGTCTCTGTTCTAGAATGTCCTCCACATTCATACTGTAACAGAACGTTCATAACATTTACTGTGTTCTAGCATGTTCTTCTAATTCACTGTTCTAGAATGTCTTCATTCACACAGCTCTAGAATGTCCTCCCAATTCATCCTGTTTAAGAATGTCCTCTCTATTCAAAATGTTCTAAAGCATTCTCCAAAGTTACAGGACTGACAATGTGCATGTACACACACACATACACACTCACACACATGCACACATGCACACACACATACACAAACATACACACACACAAATATACACACACATACACACAAATACACACACACACACACACACACAAATGTAAAAACACACATACACACAAATGCACGCACACACACACACACACACACACACACACACACACACACACACACACACACACACACACACTAATGTAAAAACGCACATACACACAAATGCATGCACACAGATACACACACACTCAAATGTACACTCACACACACACACACACACACACACACACACATACACTCAAATGTACACACACACACACACACACACACAAATGTACACACACCCACACACCCACACACACACACACACACACACACACACACACACACACACAGACACACAGATACAACCATCTTATATCTCCAGATGTCCAGGTTGATCTCCAGGCCTGGAGTCTACTGAAAACCTTTAGAATATGTTCAGGAGGACGACATACACACAAAACCTCAGACAAAACGGAGCTGCTTCATAAAGTCACCCAACAGTGAAAGAGCATAAACAAATCAGACTATTCTATTAAATATTGATTTCTTAGCTAAAACATTAGTTTTGTGTTTAGAAATCAATGTACACTTGTTTTCTTTCCATTATTTGAGGTCTGCGTCTTTGACCAGTTGGTCATTTTCTGTGAATAAAAACTCTAAATGAGAATATTTTGATGTGGAATTTGGTAGAAATGTGGTCATGACATGTCAGTGTTGTACAAACATGTTCATTTAATTCAAACTCAGGCCTATGAATAGTAAAAGCTGACTGTGTGCAGTAGTCTGTTCATTGTTTATTCATGCTTTGTTGTCTAAAAAAGTCCAGCTGTTTGTGCAAAAACTTCCCCAAACCAGCTGATTCACTCTATCTGGAGTAATGTGTTCTAGGTGAGTCCATTAAGAGAAAGCTTTTCCAGCTGAACTGAGTTTTATTTCACTCCACACTGCCCTCGCCGGAGCATTTAGACACAGTTCAGACAGTCTTAATCTCCATCTCCTGCACCCATTCAGGAATATTAACATTTAGATGTTAATGAGAAACCTGAGCGGCAGTGATCGCAATAGAGTTGTGACCATTTCAGAAATCTCTCCTGGAGCTGAACGCTTTCTCAGAGCTCTGCTCATAAAACCAGAATCAGTACTTTTTATATTCACTACTTGTAATGTAGTCGTGAAAGTGAATTCCCTCAGGTCAGCTGTAAACATACACATCAATAAAGAAATCAAACCATACAACTCAATCATTTAACCGTATGGAACCGAATGTCCCTTTGGTGAGCCATTCATATATACAGGGCACTTCTTTATACAAACAATCGTGAATAACTTTAACTCTAATAAAGATCTGGTGATGAACTTTAGAGTAAAAATCCCTCAGTCTGTGTGAAAAAGACTGATGTTACAACATGTGCTGAAAATGTCCAGCATGCAGTTCTTTTCTCCTGATCAGGATTTGATGACATCTGCAGATTTCTTATTCTGCCATATAAACTCAGAAGAGAACGTCAGCAGACAGGTTCATTATTAAGGTCTTTGGCCCAGGTCTGCAGTATTTGGTCTAGAGCAGACACTGCTGGACAAATGGGCAGCAAAGGCAGAGCCACCCCCCGGACAAACAGGATGGGACCAATCTGGCGGTGGTGGGGAGGAGGGAGGCACCTGCAGAGGCGAATTGCTTTCTTTTTAAAGTCAAGTAGTAGCTCGTGATTAGTAGCCAAATGAATGGGTGACGTAGTATTGGCTTAGGTAAACACTGTTGAGCGCCGAAGCATTTTTTTATTGCAGAACTTAACGCTTCCACTTTCATTTCCAGTCATCTGAATAGAGTTTGTTATTCAGTACATTCACACCATGAACACTTCCTACTGTACGGTGTAACTGAGGGCTTTAATATCTCACTGCAGCAGCATGTGGCTAATGGAGACACTGGATGGGCGCTGGCTGCCACTCATACAGCCACAGATATTAGTCATCAGACACCCATCTACCTGCGCTGTGATCATGCATGTCAGTCTTTTTCACACAGATTGAGAGCCATTTAATCCACATGTCATCACCAGATCTTCATTAGTATTACAGTTTTTCATGATTGTTTGGGTAAAGAAGCGAATGGGACACCCTATATAATATATATGTTCCCAGATGTGCTATAGTGTATTGAGATTGGGCAAGTCAGCAGGCCAGGGAAGGATGCCAAATTTGCTGTCATGCTCTTGAAGCCATGTTATCCTGTTGATATACCTTAATAGAATAATGCTACTCCCGTGCAAACTGGAGGTGACTTTGACAATGACCCTTGGTTAACATTGATGCCTTAATCATGCATGTCAGGTGTACCACTCTTTGGAGTCTTCATTCTGCTCTGGCATCGGTGCCCATGTGGCACCAATGTTATGCCATTGGGAAGCACTCAATGTGCAAGAAGTTCTTCAGTACACCTCCAATACAGGAGTTCTAGAGCATCTCACAATGTTAGTGGCTTCTGAGATGCTGCCACCACCATGCTTCACACTGATACTCTGTTATCATGTCCTTTAGGACATCAGTCACATCATGTCCTTTGTCCATGATGATGGTTTTACACTCTGCTACAACTGACTGGTGTGCTCACTCATTTATATATGCAGCATATGTTACATCCCAGGCCAAACCAGGGGTGGTATATATTGAGTATATTATATATAGAATGTGATATATTCTAGTTGTAATCTACATAAAGGCAGTATACATTGAGATTATTTTGCTTACTTATTATGCTGTGTATGGCTTGTACATTTTGAAATGTACAGTATCATTTACAGTTATATGCAACAAGTTGCTGCGTCTACAAAGAGTGAACAAATCCTATACAGAGAACATTAAATTGATCAGTTATGCTGAAAAAAAATGGCTGTTCTCTGACCAGAGGTGTGCAGACTTTTGTACATGATTGTATATTCATTAAAAGTCATTTTTTGTGCGTTAATGTGCAAGGAATGTGTAACCTACCTCCAGAAGAGCACATCCTGCCTGCTCGACCTTCCAGCTGACCGTGTTTATGTGTGAGTGTATCTGTGCTTTTTGGTGAAATGGATTGTTGTGCAGCATGTCGTTGGCTTGTGTCTGATAAGGCTGTGAGCTCAGATTAGAGCGTGTTTTTAAACTCCCTGAGATGAATGCATTCAGCCTGATTCTGAAGTGAGACACAATAATTGCAGCCTTGCGGAGACAGCTGGCTGTGTGCCCAGTGCTGCTCCAGCGCTGGGGTTTGGGGGGCTTTGGGATGCGTTACGGAGAAGCTACCTTTGTTTAAAAGTGACAGTAATGTGTGTGTGTGTGTGTGTGTGTGTGTGTATTGATTAGTAGGATGTAGAGCAGTTCATTTATATGTGAGCACAATAACAAAAGAAAAGAGAAAACAAACTGTAAAGTCCTGCTTAAAGCAACACTTTAGCAGTTCATTCTCTATTTTAAGGTCTGTTTTTTAATACTTCATGAACTAATATCAAGCAATTCACAGAACACACTCAGTGGCACCTTCATTATGTACACTTAGCTTGTATCTCCAATGACCATGTACTAAGTGCAGTTAGTAGTTCTACAATTACAGACTGTAGACCATCTGTTTCTCTGTATACTGTGTTCATCCTGTTCTTCAATGGTCACCACCACCACAGTGCAGGTGGGTCATTCTCAGTGACACTGACGTGGTGGTGGTGTGTTAGTGTGTGTTAGAGTGGATCAGACACAGCAGAGCTGCTGGAGATGTTAAACACTGTCTCTACTCACTGTCCACTCAGACACACCTCCCTTGTTGGTCCACCTTGTAGATGTAAAGTCAGAGACAGAAGCTCAGCACAGTGTGTTGGTGCTCTAGTCCTTCACTGGTGACACTGTTGGCTGGTTGCTGCACTATTTTCACTCCAGCAGTGACACTGAGGTGTTTAAAACATCAGCAGCTCTGACACACACTAACACACCACCACCACATCAGTGTCACTGAGAGACTGAGAGTGATTAACCACAAATACTATCTGCTCTGTTGTGGTCCTGTGATGCTCTACTAAACCAAGCTGTCTCTTCAGGTCACTTGCAGGTCTCTCTCTCCCTCCTCAATTTGATTCTCTCTCTCTCTCTCTCTCTCTCTCTCTCTCTCTCTCTCTCTTCACATAGCACTGAGCTTTACAGCACTCAGATTGTCCCAGAAGTGCTTTTTTCCTGTAGAAAGATCTGAGGAGGCTTTAATGTGCTGCTGCTATTTTTGGGCGTAATAGGTGTACATGTGTGAAGGTGGACGTGCCTGTGGCTGACAGCACTTTATTTCTCTCTGTATGTCCTCCACACCTTTAGGGGGAGCTGTGAACTTTTATACTCTCGACAGGTTAAATCTGACAGCTGCCTTTATGATCCGCTTAACCTCAGACCATTTGGTGACCTGATAGCCACCTTCCTCACACAACTATCTGTGTTGTGTTTACACCCCTGACCACTAGATGGCAGTGTTGCAATGCATCTTCAGCCATTAGACTCTTCCAATGTAAAAAAGTAGTGTAAGATTGCACCTCTATCAATTTTCCTAAAACTAAATTAGCTGAAAGACAAAACAGATGGACTGGAGCCGGTGGGTTTCAAAGCTTGTGAATGAAAATTCACTTCCAAGTCAATGCTGATCCTTTACAACCAATGTGTGAAAGAAAACTCCACAGAGAACTGCAGAGTGGATCTTCAGCCTTGTGTGCTGTCGGTCCCAATTCTGAGGAGAATGTCTTGAAGACTGGGATTTTTACCACTGCTGGTAGACCTTTATGGCCATATGCTTCAATACAACTGCAAATTCAGCTACTTCCTTCACACTCTGGCTTTTGGCACAATGACATCACTTCTTTGTCATTGACGTCTGCTTTGCAATCCATTTTACACACACTGAACCAGACATTCACTGCACTGTATCACCTCTTCTCAGTCTATGAATCCTGTCACACACCCCGCAGGTATTCATAGCCACATCATCCTCATGCAGTGCCACCTGCAGGAGCCTCAAGTTACTACCACCTTAAATACAAGCTTATATAATTAGGAGTTTGGAGAAGACGCTGCAGTACTGTGTTCTAGGTGCATAAAGTTCATTCAGTTATTCAGATGGAACCATATTTGCTGTTTGGACCTTGAATCACTTTACATTTTGTTCTGTTCAGAGCTAAGCTGAGGGTTTAATAGGTTTTTGAGATGTACTAGGACACCACAGTGTTCTGTCCTGCATGTATTTTGAATAACACAGGGCCCAAAATCCTCAGAAAATAAAGTCTATTACTCTCCACAGCACCTCCAGAGATAAAACCCAAAGTTTTCATTTATCATCTCGGGCTGTGTTGGAAAGAGATATATCTCATCGATTTTTTGGGCGGTCTTGAAGGATGACAGCCGCGGTTGTAGCTAAGCGCCGGCTTTTTGAAAAGGCCCTCTGCACACAGTGGCTTAGCAGAGATTTCATTCATCACCACAAATATTTACTGTGATCTTTATGCCTCGGGATCACATGCTGACTGATGATTTAGGCTTTTTTTGGATGGAGGGTACAGCGCCTGCATTTCAACTATGCTGCCAGTCATAAGTTTTAGAACAGACCGCATTTTATATTGACATTTTTGGAGGTGGGAATTGAGTAATCATGGACTTGTTTAAAAAATCTACAATTTAGCTCATAAAAGCAGTAAAATGTACAGATCTGCCGCTCAGAGCTTTACAGCTTTATGGTTTTGAGGCAGCTGTATAAGTATTCAAACTGTTTTTGTGGCCAAATCTGCTGCATCCCTGTGTACAAGTTACACTATTTGGACAAAAGGATTGGGACACCACATTCAAGGGTACTAGAAATAGTTTATCCTGCTTTTGATGGAGTAACAGTCTCTACTGTCCAGAGAAGGCTACTAGGGTATTGCTGTGGGGATTTGACTGCATTCAGCCTAGGGTTGCAGTGGTAACTGTTTTATTGGTAAACCACATTATTAAAATGCACGGTTATCATTGCGTAGGGCTTTTGCTTCATTACCAGTAATGAAGGAAAAAGGCAAACCAGCTGAGAATCTCAAATATAAGATGCAAGACAAACTGTAACTACTTAAAATCGGTCCATACCACACCGGAGTTGCTTAGCTCTTAAAATGACAGTGCACCTATTTTCTGAACATAAACAAATGGTGCTTGAAGACATTTGTATTTACATAAACAGTGCAAGTATCACTTCTAGCATCTTAATACTAAGTTAAATAGCAGTAGATACATATGTACATTTCTTATAAAAATTTGAACTATTTATATTTAGACACAGTGCAAAAGATGGTCCTTAAGTTTTGGTTCTTTTTTATTTAAGGAGACATTTTAAACATAACTGTCATTAATGATAGTTCCAAGTTTCAGCTAAAATACATAATTTTAAACATAAAAACTTTTCTTGTTATTCCTTTAAGATTCAGTGTAACATAATACTTTTTGGGAAATACCATGATAACCGTTATCATATTGTTAAAATCTGTTATTAAAATCAGTCAATGAGGTCATGATGTTGGATGATCACCACCATCTCATCCCTAACTCCACCAACGCATCTCAAAAGTATTGGATGGAAAACAGTTCCACAGTGCTGGGGGGCTTTGTACCCATCTAGCCCACACCTGGCATTAGACATGGTGCCAACAGGTTCATGTTTAGTCATATTCTATTGGCAGTAGTTTACTACAAGCTCTGTGTCTGCATTTGTACATCTGTATCAACTTAAAGTAGTTGCATGCATTCATTAGAAGTGATGTCCATAAATATTTGGACACAGTGTAGCTCCCTTAGTTGTGTGTAGAGTTACCTGAGATTCAGTGATTTGATTATATCCATATATGCTCATCTTTCTATTTACTGTAGCTCAGATGCCTTCACTGCCTGTGTTCCACATTCTCTGTGGTTCTACATCACATGTAGCGCTTTTCCACCAACACAGAACCGTTCTGGTTCACGAACCTAATTTTGAACCGTTCGGCGCATTTCCACCAACAAAAATAGCGCCCAGAACCAGGAACGTTCGTTCGCAGCGGGAACCAAAAAATACTTGTTTTTTCAGTGCGAACCAAACGCGCCTGCGCACTGAGGCGACTCGTAGTGTACAGTGGTCCACTGAAGAAACTCAGTTTTTGTTATATTTGGTGTTCTCCGGAGTTTCAGGAGAAACTTGAGGGGAGTATTAGAAAGGAGAAACTCTACAGCGAGCTGGTGGAGGATTTAGCTCGGGCAGGTTTTGTTCGTTCAAGACAGCAAGTGATAGATAAGCTAAAAAAGGACTACAGAGACTCTAAAAAGGAGCTATCGCACAGTGGAGCTGGACGAGGGAATGTACCGGCTCTAGATTTGACTTGTGAAGTGAAACAAACATTTGTACCAAGAGCACAAATGCTCGCAAGTAGTCGATGCGCTCCACCATCTTTGTTTATAATTCTGCTTTGTTGATGACGTACACCGTGACGTATCCTCGGTTCAACTAGTGGAAATGCAGGCTGGTTCAGTAAAAAAAAAACCGAGGTTCTCATAAGCCCGAACGGCACCAGTTCAAGAACCAGAGTTATTTTGGTAGAAAAGTGCTCATGGTGAGTTACAAATGCACCTAAAATTGATTTGATATGAAATTGTATCTACCATTTACAGGTATGGTAGGTATTGTACATGTATGTTCTTCTCTGTGGTTATTTACCTGGACAATAAAAAAGCAGGACGGGATGAATATTGATGCCTTTTTACTTTGGCTTTGGAGACCTTTGAGAGAATCTTGGACAGATAAATGGATACTGGACCAAATCAAAACTCACCTTTCACCTTTCACTAGAAGCCCAGAAAACCAAACTAAAGATCTCTTATTCGTTGACACCTTGTGACTATGTTCACATTATCAGGCTGAAGTGACTACATTTGAATGTTTTTACCTTAATGTGACTCAGATCTGTTGTTTTCAGGGTTGTGTGAACATGTCTAATCAGATTTGTGTCACTTTCATATGTTTATGGCAACCTTGTACAAATATGACATTTTTGTTGTTGGTGACAGCAGTGATGTGAATATATGTATCAGTGTGCACATGCATATCGTTTCAGAGACAGATTCATTCACATTATAGAAAGACAAAGGTCACTTCCATTTATGCATGTGAACCATCAAGTTAGTCAAATCTGATCTGAGCAAAAAATCTGTATTACTGAGTCTGGTAATGTGAACATAGCCTATGAGAAGAACCAATTCACTTGAGAAGACAGTTATGCTGGAAAGCTGAAGGTTAAAGGAACATGATGGATACAATCAGAGGAATCATGATCAAGCCATTAAGAAGCCTGTAGACCCAGACAGAATCTGACAGGATGTTCTGGAGAAACCATCCAAATGGTCACCAGGATAATCATTTTGCAGGTCTTGATGTTTCTGCTGGAAAGAATGCACACCCACACATCATCTTTCCAAAGAAAAGAAAAAAAAAACATGGAAGGTTTTTCTTGCTTGAGGACAGAACTTAATAGAACAGAGTATAAACGCTCAAGGTATTGTTAAAAAGTGGAAAAGTTCCTTAAATTAGTTTGAGGGAAGTTCTTCTAAAGCCTTGGGGTCACAGAAACTGTTTGCTTTACTGCTTTTTTCCCTCATTCTTCATTTTTCTGGGTCTCAGAGGTTTTCAGGAGAAATGAGAAAAGGTTTGTGAGGCACAAATTATAGAGTGAAAAAACACTGCAATCCACAATGATGTGATCAACCTTGGTATTGTTTTAAGGATCAAAGATGATCCACCACCATGTTTAACAATTGAAAATAAAAAAACTAAATGATCTTTCAACTTGAAAATGGCCTTTTCAGAACTTTCTGCACATTTCTGCCACTTCCTTAGGCTCATGCTAAGAAAATATTGTTTACACTTATCCAATATCTTTATCAATAATAATAATAATAATAATAATAATAATAATAATAATAATAATAATGAAGAAAATAACTATGGCAGGTGTGCTGTAATGAGAGTCCCCCTATACCTTCATTGGGCACTGGGCTTAAACTAATTTAAATGTAGCTAGGACAAGGCACTTGGCCAACAAGGACAATTTAGAGTACCCAATTCACCCGACCGCCATGTTTTTGGACCGAAGGATGAAATCAAAGACTCTGGAGGAAATTCCCTCAGACTAGTTATATATATATATATATATACTGTATGTACAGGGGTTAGACAATGAAACTGAAGCACCTGTCATGTTAGTGTGGGAGGCTTCATGGCTAAATTGGACCAGTCTGGTGGCCAATCTTCATTAATGTCACATTGCACCAGTAAGAGCAGAGTGTGAAGGTTCAGTTAGCAGGTAAGAGCACAGTTATATAGTATATTACAATGCACACAACGTTATGGTGACATACCAGAGTTCAAAAGAGGACAAATTGTTGGTGCACGTCTTGCTGGCGCATCTGTGACCA